>QLOT01007706.1:0-17287 GCA_003313875.1 Russula aff. compacta | reverse complement strand
CTCGACTGGACGCTCTTGAACCGGATTGGTGACTCCTGTGTCAATTGGTTAGATTGTGGAGCCATAATGAGGACTTGATGAGGAACAAGTCGTGGTAGGACGTGCGCAAATCAAGAAGGGGTAATCCCTAATATAAGGGAAGGGGGAGGCTGTGCTTACGGCATATGATGATTGGGTATAAAAGCGGATTGTGTGACACCGAACCGCGCTCTTGACCGTCACTCGCCCGTCACGACCTTGTCACCGATTCGACGCAGGCCCTGCAAAGCCGAAAAGGAGCCACAAGACACCCGTTCAGAGGCTGATCATCAAATCAATAGAGCTTCGTTTTTCTTGCCAGTCTTTTCCAATATATTGCCTTTGTCCCCTTTCCATGGATCCTGCTTTACAACCCTCAGCCCCACAGAACACCCTACCAACTATGCCCCCATCGTCGGGCAAGCGCTCACGCGAAAATGAGTCCCCCAGCCAGCGACATAAGCGGGAAAAGGCTGCAGAGCGGCAGCGACGAAAACGCGAGCGCGATCGTAACGCTAGCTTACAGAACGGTCTCGTAGGTATGGCCGCCGCCCAGCAACAACAGCAACAGCAACAGCAACAGCAGCAGCAGCAGCAACAACAACATCCCCCACCGTCCGTCATCGCCGCCGTCCCGCACCCTCAACAACAGCCTCTCCCAACAGCAGCACCCCCTCCATCCGCCCTCGTACCACCCACGGAGCCATTCCCGCCGCCAGCGCCGACCGAGCTCTCCGCCGCAGAGGTATCGCGCCGCGAGCGTGTGCGGACCGCGGCACGGGAACGACAACGCAAGCACCGCGCGCTCGTGAAGCAGAAGAAGCTCCGCGAGCTCGGACTGGACATGGGCAACGAGCTGGGGGGCGTGCAAGGCCTGGACGACATGCAGTATCGTCTCGCCGCCGCCGCTGACGGCACGCCGTTCGCCGCGCTGCAGCACGATTTGGGCCAGCACCACCATCATCATCATCATCATCAACATCATATGCCGGACCCGGCTTTCCCGCCGCCGGGACATAACGGCGGGCAGACGTTCGCGTCGACGCTGCTCCTCTCGTTCTCGTGCGCGCCGCTGCTCAAGCAGCATATCCTTCGCACGTTATCCATGACCAATGAGGAGCTCGCGTCGCTCGAGCCGATCATCGCGCAGGCTTGGGACCAGTGGGATCACCAGGTACGTCAACCTCCCCCCCCCCCCCCCCTCCTACGCGTTATGCGCAACCTTTTCCTCCCAAAAGCCAACCACATCTCTACACGATCTCTTCTCCTTTCCCCATTTCCACCGCTGTAGCGCCGGATACATTATGCACAACAAGCGCAAGCCGCGGCAGGTGCGGGCAAGCCCCCCGACGGCCACCCGCTCGGGGAAGCACCCCCCCCGCCGCCTCCGACATTCGCAGCCGCCGTTGAGCTGGGCGAGGCGCAAGCGGCAGCGGCGGCGGCGGCTGCAGCAGCAGCAGCAGCCGTAGCGGGGCAGCCGTTCCCTACGGCAGACCCGAACCAGCAGCAACAGCAACAGCAACAGCAACAGCAACAACCGCAGCCACCACCTCCACAGGCGAACGAATTCCGCGCACGCTTCCACCGGTCGTTGGTCGCGCCGTCCCCGTTCCGTACGTTCGCACCCGCGCAGCCGCCGCCTCCGCCGCCGCAGGGAGCGCCCGCCGAAGGCATCGACCCACATCTGGGCGCGGCCGAGCAGCAGGCACCCAAGGCTGTCGCCACTGCCGCTGCCGTGGCTGCGGCAGCGGCTGCGATCGACCCCGAACTTGGGCAGGCGCGCGGTGAAGCCGAAGGTGTCGTTGGACGGCTGGAGCGGGGATAGCACCGAGGCGAAGGCGAAGGCTGTTTTATCCACCATTTAACGATCCCAACCTGTCATGCCCCCTGGACGATATATTCCGCCGCGGAGATGTCTTTTTTCTTCTTTTTTGTTTGTTGTTTTTGTTGTTTCTTTATCTTTTGGAGTTGGTCCTTTTGGGCATGATCTATCATATACGCGCAACCTCATCCCACCCCATTATATACTTTTTTTTTACTTGTACACGAACTTATAATGGACGTTCGTACGTGCTGGACCATTGGGACGCTCCACTTGTATCATAATTTAATTTGGTGTTAGGATCTAACCGGCCCGGCGCTCCGTACAGCATGAGCAAATGGCCACCCGAGCCGACCTCGTCGATCGCCCCTCGTCACTCTCGCCACTCTTTTCGGTGCCTTCGATGAAAAAGTAGTTCAGTACACTCCAAAAAAATCGAACGATGCCAGCATTCGCTTCAAGACCATTGAACAAGCCACCTCTCCATCGGCGACTGAAGAGACATCCCGCGCTGTTCGGCATTCCGTTCCTTCTCGTCATGGTCGGCGCGTCTTTTGGTCTGCAGACTTTTACGCAAACGCGATATGATTTACAGAGTCAGAGGGTCACGCAGGTGTGTATATTGTCTGCGTTTGCGCCTCGCGCGGCCAACCTTTCACTTACGGCTCCTTCCTATTCTTGCGCTCTCTTGCTTTGGCCTTTCCCCTTGTTGTTATATTTTAGGTCAGCCGTGAACAGGAACTTGGACTGGATAGGAAGAATCGAAAGAAGTTGGACGTCCGCGAAGAATATTTCGTCAGTCCTCTCTCATCTCCTCCCCACACCCCACAATTCCTTTTCGTGAAAGGAAAACAGAGAGAACTGAGCTCAACCCCTTTGTGTGCGTTGTGTCGTGTAGAAATTGAGTGCAGCGAGTCAAGAGGACTGGGAACCGAAGCGCATCCAGAGACCGAAAGGATTGCCCGAATGGGGCGTTGCGCCCGCGCAGCCGCCTTCTACTACTAGCCCACCACCCCAGGATCAGGATACTATCACTCCTTCCTCCAGATCGAGAACGTGAACACCAAAACACCCAGACCTACCTCTAGAACCTCCTGCCCGCCCCCCAAACGTTGGAGGGTCTTAGTCTTTTAGACGTCGCGCATGGCTGGAGGGCAGTGGAGGGGCGGGGTCGGCCCAGGCTGTTTCGTTTTTCGGCCAGTTATCTAGCCTAACCTTTCTCTTCTAACCCCTGGAACCCATGGCCGCTCGAAGGTAAACAAAAACAATAAAGTTACTGTACTGTAGTTCAAGTACGGTCGCTTGTACCTGGATTTTCTTTTTTGCGATATCACGGAACACGTGGGGTGCTTTTTACAGTATACGGCTCGTTTGTGTTGCGTAATTGTAGTAACACGTGTAACCCCGAAACTGAGATAACCATGGACAGCTCCCCAATCACTCGGATTGCTGGGGGGCATGTACAGTTACAAGTTCGGGTGCTGTAGGTTAGACATAATCAGTAGACGGCTGGCGCACGTAAGAAGTACATACGGTTGACATTGACAGCACAAGTCAAATACCGTATCATACAAGTCGTGATAGCAAGCCCCGTTCTTCCGCATCAGGAAAGTGTCCGTTTACTTTCGTACTTTTCATTACTTTTTGGCTTTTGAAAAGCCCAAAAGTATGAAAAGTGCTGAAAGCTGAAAAGTATGGTAGCTAGTTTAGTAGGCTGTGCACCATAACTGTATTGATGGCTAATTTTTGTACGGGTGCCGTCTGTGCCCTCTCTCTTCTCTCCTCATCGCCTCTCCACTGTAAGGGATGATTTATGTAAGGGGGATGATTTACACTGTGCTCGGAACGTGCTCGGAACGTGCCAGCCCATGCCATCCAGGAGCACGCAGACGGAGGCATCCCTTCTTCCTCCCCTCAATTTTCCCCTCTTGCTGCCATCATCCTCTCCTCTCCTTCCCCCAATAATATATCCCTTTTTTGCCAACAAAACTCTGCCGTTGCCTCTTTCCATCATCCCGTCTCTGGCTTCCAGTCTTGTCTCCTCGCCTCAGTCTCTGTGGTGCCTCCCCACATCCTGAAAACCGACCATCCTCCCTCCTTTTCCATCGACAGTCTTTTCCCTCTCCCTTTTGCCTGCCTTTTCTCTTCATCCCGTCTCATCGTCTCAACTCTCATCCTCAACGATTGGCCCCAGCTTGGAAGTCTAAGCCCTGTCTCTAACATCACAACACTCTGCCATGCCGCTCACATGTTGGCCTCGACACACT
This sequence comes from Russula aff. compacta, assembly GCA_003313875.1. Taxonomy (NCBI): domain Eukaryota; kingdom Fungi; phylum Basidiomycota; class Agaricomycetes; order Russulales; family Russulaceae; genus Russula; species Russula aff. compacta. Next base: position 13,180 of record QLOT01007706.1, on the reverse strand, counting down.
GACTTGCTCCGTCTTTGTCGCAGTGCCCAGTCAAACGGGCCCCACTCTACTTCCCTTTCATCACTCTCCCTTTCCTTTCATTCTGTCTTCACCTTCCTGCTTCGTCCCCCTCGTCTCACCTTTCAAGAACATCCCAACTGCCATCCCCGCATCACTGGCACCACCCCAGCCACTCCGAAAGCCACTTGTCTTTTTTACGAGAGCCTCCGCACACAGACCACGTTACCCGTTCTCACCAGCCTCACATCATCGCCCCTCAACATCGATGGGTAGAATTAGGTTGGATTTGGTCCCAGTTTTGTGTGTAGCCCATGCGCTTTCCCTTTCCTTTCCCTTTACCGCTTTTCCTTTGTGTCAGCCTCATTTACCTCTACGTCTTCACCCCATTCACCCTTCGCTGGCCACTCTAGATACAGGTTGTGATGTATATAAACCCCTCCTGTTTGCCGTGAATTTGCAGTGTCCTTTGAGCGCGCCTGTGCCCCCACTCCTTCGTGTGCCTCTAAAACTCCATGGAACGTGTCCATGCTTTCTTGCCTGCTTCAAAGCTCCTCTCTGCTCGCTCATCCTCCTCATCGCCCCCCCTCTCTTCTTCACCCTGTTGCTCTTTTGCCCCACCTTTCTCTGCTTCCTCTCTTTTTGTTTCCTGGTTATTCTAGGTTCTTTTGCTTCCTGCGGATGAACGCAACACCCATGCAAGCCATTCAACAGTCTTGCACCCATCAACTAAGAGCTGTATACTGCATACAGTACGGTGCACGGCCTATACTTCGGTCAGTTATAAGTAAAGTACTATTTTGATTCTGATAGAAATTCGTAAGTATGATGATCTACATACTTGTTTACAAAGAAAGATTTGAAACTCTGTAAGGCCAGTGTGAAATCAAAATCTTCCGGAACACGGTCAGCCCCATAAATGGGAAGTAGATGAGCACCGCGAGCGATGGTATCCAGTTCAATGACGGCAAAAGATGGTCTCCCTTGATTATCCAACTCTGGAGAAACGGTCCACATCCCAGTATCCTCATCAGGGTCATCTGATTCCCGAACAAACCATTGCACAAAGGCACATGAAAACTCTTTATGCCGATACTTGAATGAAAAGAAAAGGAAAACCCTCGCAACAACCATCCCTAGCATACTGGGTTGATCAGCGTCCAGCATTACAAAAACGGTGTCATAACGAGGCTTTTCTCCATGCCAGGATGGATTGGCCCTGATTTGTTCACGATGCATCCCACCAACGCCACAAAGGTCACTTGGAGCATAAAAGCGAGCCGTAGCTGAGTGATAAACACATATCCTTCCTTCGAAGGCAGGACAGTCCTTGATGTCAGGTGGTGGATCAGAGTTGGGGTCATTGTGGATGGCTAAAAATTGTCGGAGCGCCAATGGGAACAGTGGTTGGTTGATACGAGTGGTGAGCTCATCCAATCTTCGAGGATATCCTGGTTCTAAATAACGGCTGTGAGTGAAAGAAGTAGGAAGTGTAATCAAACTCACGTATCCTTGCTGCTAGTTTGACTGAGAAAACATTCGGAGGTACAGGGCGAGAGTGAACAGGCCCACATTCCTCTTCGTCAACACCATTCTCATTCTCAGCAGACTGATCATCATCTCCATCATCATTGGATGTGCCATCAGCAGCGAGAGCAAGGGAGATATAGGATGAGGTGGAGCCCAATAACATGCCCTGTTTTGTGAAGATGCGACGGAGGGCTGCCATCTTATCAAGCCTAGAGATAGTCCGTACCATTTGTGAGAGTGCCTTGTATCGATTAGACCGTCTCCATGGCTCCTTCACAGCTTTGATATGCTTCGACTCTGTAATGGATGAGCACAGACCGTTAGGGGAACCAAAAAGTGGGATTGAACGGTAGTAGTGGGCAAGGGCATGTTGTCGGGGAAGGGAGACTGAATCACGGGTGCAGGTTGTGATAAATATGTTACGAAGCCAATGGAATTGCTTGAGGGAGGCTTTGAAAACTTCAAGGGCTGGGGCCGAGATAGCATTACGCCGGACAAGATAGCATGCATCCATAAATGACGAAAAGCATTGCACTACCTCAGGTGGAACATATCCAACGATGGCAGCAATGTATACCTGTACGTCCAACAATTAGTACCTATCAATGCCATGTCTATCAAGATGTTACCTTCATCAGTGCCTTTGAATCATCGCCAGTCCATTGAGTATATCCACGGCCATCAGGAAACCGGCGAAGTCCAGGATAAATAGGTACAGCTGATACTCTGATATTTGTAAGCGGCGTCAAGGAATCAAACCATATATTGACACACCTGTGATCGATGTCTTCAAGGATCGTGAGAGCCCTTGTTTCCCCATGGGCATTATGGAGATAGTCACCCACCCACGTCACCATATGGTCCTTGAAGACACCCTTGATCAATTGATGAAGCAGATCTGGAGTAAGCAGTTCGTGAATATCAGCTCGAGGGAAGCCATGAGTAAAGGGCTGTGGCATAAAGTACATAAGATAGGTGTTATCACTTATCAGTAGGTGGATCGGCTTACGACGACATCAGCACGGATTCCGAAATCATCCCACAGAATGCCAGGATTGAAATTGCTGATCAAGAAATCAGTTTTCTCATGGGTGCGCCGGTGAGCTCCAGGTTCATCCAGTCCATCAGGCTTAGCATCACACCTGCAAAAAAAATGGGCTCGCTACCGGTCTGGGGCTTAGAATGTACATGGAACCTTACTTTGGGCACCACCCTTGAACTATTCCCGTCAACCACACTTGTTCTGGGTAATCCGCAATATATGGCCCTAAGCTAAAGATTGCACGGCGGAAGTGGCCATCTGGGCACCGAACAACCTTAGGATTTGTCATAAAACACTTCAGAGGTGCCCATATACAAGCGAGGGAAGCATGGTACAGTTGACGAGTGAAGTGTTGAAACGCTGGCATCTTTCGTTGCAATTTGCTTGCTGCATAGGTGAGTGAGTACTGAGGTCCAAGAAAATGATGAATGTTACCTTTGGGAATGGGCAAAAATGCGACTGGGAGAACACTGTTACTATGGCCACGCCGTGCTGTGTTGGAGAGGTTTCCCGGAGAAGCATATACAGGATGGTACTCTTGATGGCCGGTGGCGTTGCTAGTAGTGCACTTGTCGCTGCCAGTTACTGCTGTGACCAGCATTGCGCCATGTATTGCTGGATCCTCAGCAATTCGGTCCTACAAGTTACGGTAAATAATGAACTCATGTTGAAAAATGGATCTAACCGCTTGTTTCTTGGCCCATTCCCCAGACATAAGGTTTGACCAAACACGATTTCCCTTCTCATCGAACTCCTGATAAGGAACATAATCAATCTCGTTCTCGAAGTCAGCTGTGGTTAGTTGCTGCTCTATAACAACCAGGGTATCTCGAGTATTCAGTTCATATGTCTCACGCATCCACTGAGGAGGGTTATCCGGCATGGGCCCATTATACCGGAAGGAAACTGTTTGCCAATCTGCACAGCCCTCGCGAATGGAATCGATGGTATGATACATATCATCAGCTGATCTCCACTGGACACTATCAGCTCTGTCTTGTTCTAGTGTTGCCGCTAGCCATAAGTCAAGACCACGATTGACTTTGGCTTTGGATGATTCTAGCTCAACAAACTGATAATCAGCCCAATCAAATGCCAGGCGGCTCTCAAAGGGGTGCCAAGGATTATCAGCTGTAGCGTCGAGTGGAGGAGCAGGGGTAGGTTTGGTGAGCGGATGGATGAAGTTGCCATTCTTATCGCATGGCTGCCCTAAAAAAGAATGTCATTTGCATAACAGTTGAGTTCTCAATGCGAATGGAAGGTACCTGTCAAGTGAGGATGAAGTATTCTTGTGTACTTGGCTGCGTCCTCTGGTTCTGGCTCTGGTGTTTGCTCACGGTGCATAACCTTACAATGGCGGGAAAGGCCACTGCTAGATCTGGCTGTAAAAGTGCAGAGCTCACAGTCAAGACACTTGAAATGCTTCTTAGTGTTGAAAGCGTTCTTCATAGTGGCAGGATATTATATCAAATGAGGAGGAAGAACAAACCCCAACCGGCGGCAATGAACGCAGTTTCCCGTGCTGCCGCATGCGACCCATTTTCCTGACTGAGAGGCCTGCATCTCATTGCCTTTGCACCCTTTCTCCATCTCCCTCCCTGATGTTCTTCACATGCTCTTCTTGTCGGCGCACCCACAGACTCAAACCAAGAATGCCCCACTCATTCCTATCAACCCACAGCCCGGTACAAAGCCAATTTTCCAACAATATGGCAGCCCACCAGTTTGCTTGCCAGTCGCTCTGCTGGCCAAGCATTATACGCAAAGGTCTCCCCTGGTGTTCCAAATATCACGCCCAAGGGCAGGATTACTGTAATGGACAAGACCTACAATGCGACAATTGATCCAGACTGTTGTAAGTAATATTTATGTCCTCTACATGGATGAAGCATCCCAGAGCAACCTCTTTGCATGCAGTACTCTTGAAACAGCGGTAGCTTTGGAGAACGCAGTGTCGATGAAGATGCCACTGATGGTGCCAGCAGCAGATCGGGCAAGAGAGTGGACCTTGACACAAGCGCTGTCAGCGCAGGTCAAAGAGCCAAGCTCCTCCAGTAGGGTTAAGGAAGAGCCTGTGGACCCGCTGCAGATGGACTTGGACGAAGATATCGAGTATGAACCTGACAGACTAAATCTTGAGGTGTGTTTTCTCTGTTGGCCGTCGCCTGGTGTGGGTCTCACCAATCTGTCCACCGTAGCCAGAACCGATGCAAGAGGATGACGAAACATTGGCCACGGCTGAGCTCGATGCGAATAAACTGCTTCCACTAGAATTCCAGCTCCCAACGCCATCAGTTTTTGGGGAATTGAAGCATGTGGCCACGGTCAAATCTGTGGCCACGCGGATATGGCAAAGTTCTGGCAACCTCATGGTTGGTCTGCAGGGTGGTGGGCAGGACATGCACTTGCACGAGCATTGAGACACCGTGCCACCCGGCTACACCCTCACTTGTCCAGCAGCACATGATACCCCGCTGCATCTGCGCATCGCCCTTAAGATATCAAGGGCTTACAAGATAAGCTCATGGACGTCAGCACGCCGAGTTCTCCCGACTATGGAAAGTATCTGTCCAAGGAAGAGGTAATATATTTTAGCTCACCCCGCGACTTTCACTTCTACTGACAGGGAGCATCTGCAGGTCGGTACTTTCGTTGTTCCCAAGACCGAAATGCTTGCCGCGGTCAATGCCTGGTTGGCTGAGAATGGGCTGAATGGATCGTCCATCTCACCCTTCGGCGATGATCAGCATCAAAGTCACGGTTGGCCTGGCGAACAAACTGTTTGCGACGCAGTTTGGCGAGTTTACGCATGAGTCCACTGAGAAGACGATGATCCGCACGCTTGAATATTCGATACCTGGTCACCTTAAAGGTCACGTTGAGCTTGTCCACCCTACAATCACATACGGTGCTAGTTGGTTTGTTGCATATGAGTACATGTTGAATATTTCTTCGTGGTACAGGTTCCCAGGCCCCAAGCAGGTTGGGCACCTTCTCGCGGCACACTCTCCAAGGCAACGCCAATCATCGATGACGATGGAGGGCCACTCGATTGTGGACCGCTCTGTCACTGCTTGTGACGTGTGGACGCTGCTCCTTGTGCGGATGATCACACGCGTGGTCGACCCAGAGGATGGCAAGGACAAGTTACAAGGAGCAGGCAACAAGATCACAGGTTCGGACGCAGATATGGAGATGGATGATGAGATGCTCAAGCTGTATGAGCGACAGGACTGATTACGGAGAACACTGCGTGACTACATCATGGCCGATGTTTCCGGGTGGTGAGGACAGATCTGATCCATTCAGTGAGAACTAGCTAACAATCACTCTCAGGATACAACTCGCCACAACATGGATGAATGAGGAGTGGTACAACGATCAAGTAAGGCTATCGTCGGACGATGACTGGGTGGGTGCTCTCTATGGGTTTGGCAGCCGCATCACTGACACTCTGCAGCGTCCAAACTATGAGCTCTGGTTGAATCAAATTGTACCCGAGTATCAATTACGCCTCGATAGGAAGGACAGGATGTTCGCGCGCTTCCTTCTCGATTTGCCCTCCGTTCCCTCGGACGTGTTCACACTACTTCACGATTTGTGCACCGAACCAGACAGGTGGGCCTGGTTGTCACTGACTGACAGTTACCCGCTTATCGGTAACATGATCTGCATGCGCCAGGATGCAGGTCGGTTTCCAAACCTTGTGTGACTTCGTTACGCAGCGCCCAACGCTCCGCGGGGATGCAATAACCATCCTTTTGGAGTTAATGACACACTCAGGTATGGGTATATCCCCCAAGCAGCACTAATAATGTGGCTTACATATCTACCATCCTTTGGCAAACATAGCTCACCACATTTTCTCATTACTCTTTGGATAGGATGGGTGGTGGGCCACACATTCGACGACAGGCTGAACTCCATGTAGAATATATTTTACAACTATCTTGCGAGCTAGAACCAGAAGGCCACCCTGTTCTACATCGGCAGCAATGTCTTGGACTGGACGCTTGAGGTGCAGCACAGTCTGGCCAATGGACATGAGATCTGTGCTCGTGAGTTGGTCTTTGCCTCATTTTCCACTGTGGTTGACATGCTGTAAGGATCAGCCATATCCTGCACTCAGAATGTGCTGGCCCACGCTGCCCAAGAACTGCTGGCACGCACACTGTTACCCTCCCACCTTTCTCCACCTTTCTGTCAACAAAACTTGGCTGGCCTCTCTTTCTCTCACTCTCCGTCCTTTCCCTCGCCTTCCTTTGCTCATCCCCCCTCCTCTTTTCTCTTTAGGTCTTTGCTTCCTCTTGGATTCCACTACAACACTCGCATGCTGTTCAATGCCCATGCACCTACACCACGGACACCTGGTCACACCACTATAGTGAGCTTTCTCATCGCTGAGGATCGTTGCTTGCGAAGAGACCATGGTTCTTACATGTCTCCAATAAGTGGCATAGGTGCATACTGAGCTCACACACACACACAACACTGTCTGGGCGGATGTAGTGCTGAAAGGGGAACCATAGGGTTGATGAGAACCTGCTGGTGACCTCCCTATGGTGATGTTGAGGTTCGCATTGTGTTCCCTTGCCTTCTGGAATAGTATCATGATGCCAACGTAACTCACATTGTTCTTCATAATAGGACCGGATTCACCAAATGTGCTGGGCCTTTAGACCATCATATGAGTGCAGGTCATTCGTCAGAGTGCCAGAGCACTGGAGCGGATCAGGCTTCCATAGGTAATTGTACACTCCATTAGCAGTTAGCATATAGTCATAGATGTTTCAGTTTCGTACTCCTACTTACACAGGCACTGTGCACAGTCAACGCCACACGTGCTAAGGACATTCAGTAGCTAGTACATACGCTTAGCTAGTGTATACCATATCCTTGGGGCCAAGAGCCCGCACATGGATAAATATCATAGAGTAGCCGTCACCTTCTCATACGACCATGCCAGCTACCAATAGCCGTACCACTCGTGCTCGTAAACCTACTTCCACTGGTGGACAAGAGCTGTCACCAGCACCTACCACTGCAGTACCAAAGAAAAGAGGTCGTCCACCTTCCAAAGCAGCAGTACCAGAGCAGGAGAATGAGGCAGAGGAAGCACCAGCTCCAAAGATAAGGAGGGACAACAAGAAAAAAGGTGATGACGTGGAGCCTTCCAAGGTTGGTCGAAAGGGTGCCAAAGCCACCAAGGCCCTCGTTCGTGCTGCTCAGCCTACCCGTACAGGCAGAAACAATCATCCTGGTAAAAGAGTCTTAGATGCATGTCGTGCACGCCGAACTAAAGAAGAGGTTGCCACTGAGCGTGCAGCAGCTGAGAAGGCACTAGAGGACTCTCAACGGGTGGTGGAGGCTGCAAAACGAACCTTGGCTTACATGCAAGTTGACGAAGAAGAGGAAGAAGAACATGAGAGGGCTGATGCCTTTCGCCGGCTCTCTGCAGTCCAATGTCAAAACAAGGCAGGTTATTTGAGTGGTGGTGAGTCATTTAGGATGGACATCGACGACGATTCCCCAGAGGCTGCATCTGAGCCTGAGGCCACGCCAATCAAACCCAAACGTGTAAGTAAGCACAGGTCTTGCAAACTTATAGTCATACTAACTGGGCTTCAAGAGTAAAAAGGCAAAGAAGCCTGCAAAAGGTGTGGTGAGGGGAGAGGTTGAAGCTTTGGTTAATGCGATACGTGGGGGAAAGCAATCCGAGGAAGCCTTATCAATTGAAGTATCAAAGTGAGTCACATGCACCTGAGGCGTTTCTGATCCTAACGCCGCTTTACTGTTAGGCCACGTGTGTATGCCAATTCAGGTCTCATCGTAAAGGCGGTCCCCACAGGCACCAAGTCTCAAACTGAAAAGTCAGATGTCCCCGCAATTGGTGGACTAACCGACAAGGATGCTTTTGCAGAACGCCCAGCTGGCTTTGTAAAGAAGCCATCCCGCTCTCCAGCAGTTGCTGTCAAGTTCCCTGACAATCTCAAACGCGATAAGACTAGGGAGAATGATGTAAGTGTAATGTCACGGTGCTACCTATCATATATGCTGACTTTCTATTGTTAGCTCGTTGCAGAAGCACAACCTATGAAAGAGTCCATACCTGATAAGAAAGTGAGCATTCAGTTTCACTGACGTGTCGCATTTCATTGGTATTGGTGTAGGTCAAGCAAACGAAGAAGTTAAAGCAGGCCAAAGCAGTCAAAGCGGAACCTCAAGACCATGAAACCCGTGCAACATCTGATGCTAGTGACCAGCCCCGCCCCAGTCTTCCCAGCTGGATCGGATTTGACTGGGTGAAAAAATTCCTTCCGACACTTACCCATCTTCTTTATGCATCAGACCAGCCTTTTCAGCAGTTTACCCGTGATTCTGCTGATTTCTTGGAGGACGTATGTCAGATCATGGCAGCGGTATATCCACAAATTGATTATGAAATTGGTCCAAGGGACCTCATCTTCATCACGGTGTGTTCAACTGATATTACCACTACCTTGTACGCTTATCTTTCCATTAAGGCATATGACCGATTGAATGAGCGTAAGTCAAAGATCGCAAAGGCTGCTCTCATGGCTGTTGAGGAGTTGAGGAAGAGTCCTGCATTCGCTGGCGATCCCAATGAATTTTTGAAGTACTGCAAATGGGCACTTCGACCGGATGGTCCAGTCCTCTGGAAGAAGCCAGTTGATGCGATCTGTCAGAGTACTCCCAACCACCCTTATTATACCGTGCGTACACCACCTGCTAGAATCACTCCGATGCTAACATGTTTTCAGAAACCTGATGGATTCCTTGAATCCCATCATATTATCAAAATCGCGAGAACTTTTCTTCCCCATACCAACGGAGCAATCCTCAACTTTGGTCATCCCAAAGGGCTTTTTGCTTTGATAGCAACAGCGGTGAGATGAGTTCATACTATGCAACGGATTCTAGTACTCATACAAATTGCAGTTCGAACGAGCGTTTCGTCACGAGGTTGCTGTTGCAACTGCCTCCGTGAATGTCCCACCCCAGCTGCCCAAATTTTCACATGATAACTATTGGAATGAGGTCAACGGATACATGGCCAACTTGAAACGGTTTAGTGACCGCCGCTGGAAAGCTATCATGCAGGAGTGCACACCCCAAATGGATGTGGCTGACACTGATACAGACAAGTCTTTCCTTGATCAACGCCGTGCAAATCTCTTTACTGCCAGTCCCTGCAAAGCTGAATGATGGGTAACGCGTTGGTACTTTTTGTTACTTTTTGTACTTTTCGACTTTTTGTAGACATGCATAATGAGTACTTTTCGAAAATTTAGACATAACTTTTCAACTTTCGCACTAGAGCTACTTTTCGTACTTTTTTATGCTTGCACAAGTATGAAAAGTAAACGGACGTTTTCCTGATGCGCTCATCGCCCCACTTTTTTTATATACCTCCTTTTTCTTTTTGCTTTTTCTAGATCGCTTACCGTACTGTATTCTTTCTCCATTGCTCGTTCGTGTCGTGTAAACCATTTGCGCGCTCCATAGAGAGAAAAAAAAACCTTATTTTTATTATTATAGATTTGGATGGAAGAGTTAGGACGGCGCGGCGCGCCACTTACTGTATTACAGTGCAGAGTAAAATCAGAAGGTCTTCCATAACGGGCTCTCATCATCTCACCTGCGCTGCGCCCTATTCCCCCCTCCCACTGGCCGGCTCCATGCATCTGTTATACAATACGGTCGTTTTTGATCGTTTGCTGCAGAGCTAAACACTACATTGCGCTGCACGATGCACCCAATTATTCCCGACTCGGGGACTTCTGGCATCCCGGCGGCCGGATTCTTCATACTTCTAACTCCAAACGTCGTACATACGATATGTTAACGTCAATTGTATGTGGGGGTTCGCCGGCCGTCGAGAAACCCCTTTCTCTTCAAAATAAAATAAAATTCTTAACTTTCCAAGAGGGCGGGCTAGGCTAGGCTAGTCTCGCTTGATTGGGCCGGGCGCGCCGGCAAGCTTTTGCGAAAGGACTCACGTCAACCTCTGGTTTCGCGATGCCATCGCTATCGTTTGCAATCCGCCTGTCGGTGATAAGGCTAGTATTATCTGAGCAGCATCGGAGAACGGTATCGTGGCTTGGATCTCCGAAATGGTCGTTGGAAACTCGTTAGCATGTCGAATGTAGCTGCGACTTGTGGAAAATCAGCCACATCGTTCAGGATTCTTATTTCAAATGGCTGAAGACATGGGGAGTGAAGCAAGATAAACAGCAGATTCTACAAGTACACGTGTATCGAATCGGGGGCTCATTTCAGCGCCTTGATGGCGAGCCCCATCCAAGCTCCTTGCTGGCTTTTCGACATAGGAAACATTACGGTGCTCGGTTTGCGATAGATCCGTGTCTTCTCGTTCTGGGGTGGGAGGGAGAACTCAAAGTTCTCAAGTAGGGTCGTGACGAGGATGAGTAATTCGAGTACGCTGCAGTGATAATCCCATCAGATCACAGGGCTCCCAGAGCAAGATACAGGCCGGTAGACTCACGCGAATCGCCAACCTATGCAACCACGTAGGCCTCCCGCTGGTCGATAAAGTCAGATGCTAGGGACAAAAGCAAGGATCACATGTAAAACTTACAAAAGTTCAACCTTTTTCGGTTTCGGTAGGTTTCGACACTCAGATCGATCAATATAAATCGAGTATAGCACTTACAAGTTAGCAAAGACACCCACAGACACAGATGACATTGTCTGTTTCCTGTCAGAGTCGAGGAAGCGATCCGGATTCCATTCGTCAGCGTCTGTTCCCCAAATCTCGGGCAAGCTGTCCACATATGCGTTCAGTATTTGGCTGTGCAGTTAAGACCCCCCACCGATTATATGCATCAATTTGAATATCGATCAAAGTGCCCTTCTTTATCGGAATAGATGAAATTTGCTCGCCCGACGTCGTGGTGATAGGAAAGGCCAAAGGGATCATGTCGTCGCGTCCCGCCACTCTCCGAAGGATCCAGACGATGGGGTGCAGCCTCATCGACTCCTTATGCGGGAAAGGGTCAATCGTCAGGGAAAGGCGGGGTTGTATGGTAACGCTATTAAAAAGCACCTTCAAAGCAGCCTGGGTAAATGTCATATTGTCAAGATCCGCGATGGAGGGCTGTGCTTCCCCCTTCTTTGCACGAAAAGCCGCGATCTCCGCCCGGATACGTCCCTGACATTCAGGATGTTTCGCTACCTCCCAGAGGAACCAAGATAATGTGTTTGCAGTGGTATCGTGCCCAGCAAGGAGAAGCGTACTTTGTAGTCGTGAAGTGTGTGGGCCATAATCATTTTCGGGAAAGAAATGGAAGGAAGGGGCGGCGCACGTTATCTGGTGGATGACCTCGTCATCGGTCATCTTGTTGGTAGGATCCTCAGACGCGTTTGCGCGCAGAAGGACGCTTATCAGATCCATCCCGTCCCTTTTTTCCGCACTTTCCCTGACAAGGTTGCGCGAGAAACTTTGCGAAAAGTCCAAAAATGTGCGCAGCCGACTGTACTCGCGCAAAGGGAGGTAGCGGACATAGTAAAGCAAACCCTCTGGGATATAGTACCACAACGACCGGAATACTAGGTCGAAGCGCGAGGGGTAGAGCGTCGCATCAATGCTGCCCCAATTTTCGTCATTCCCCCTTGAATGCAGGATTAAGACGCGTCGACTTACAACAAGTTTCCGTATTGACCTTCCAGTTCTGTCTTCTCATCGTCAAGGGAGCCGAAGTGGAAATCAAATCCAGCTTACGCCTGGAATGTAAAACCCGTCATCACAACAGCATAAACACTTACCTTGTCCGATGATGTCTAGAGTTGTGCGTGAGAGCCACGTGGCCACATTGATGACAGGCTGTCCCGTAGGGTCCAGGGAAATGACTTCGTCTTTCCACTTCTGGGTGAGCTGTGGAGACCCGCAGATCACTTTTTCAGTACGTGTGCATGCCCGGTTGAACGGGATGTATCGAACCTTTAATGCCGAATTCAGGAACAAGGGAAGGAAGGTCCTGAGCTGAGGAGCAAAGAATGCCGGATTCATGATCTTCCTCTGGCGTTGATGGGTCGTGCCTAAAAAAGCGACTGAAACTGAGTGATTGCAATGGAAGCGGGGGGAGGCGCTAGGATCTACGGACCGTGAGCCCAGATAAGCCCCTGGCCTACCGTCATCTTGATGCTTTGTATGATCTCTCGCCCCTTTGAATAATGATATCCAGACGTATGGAGAACATATTGCAAGGCTTTCGGGTCTGCTAGCGAGAGATAATCCACCTTCGGGTGCACTTTCGCGTAAGACGCTGAGGCATCCTATGATCCTTAAAAGTGCTCACTCCTAGAGGGCCACTTCTACGCCATGCGCTACCGTATTTCCTCATCCACTCGAATTCGCTGTCTCCAACTTCATTCTGATAACGGAGGTCACCCTCGTTTCCTGAAATTCTGCATGAGCAGAAAACTCGCGGACGAGGACATAAGTTGAGATACTCACCGAGCAAGAATGACGTCGATTTGGGTCCTTGGAGTTTCCTCAAGAAAGAATTTCTACGGCAAAGATAGATATAGGCAGTGGGCACTGTCACAGCCACCAGGAGACAGACTATG
>QLOT01007702.1:0-10153 GCA_003313875.1 Russula aff. compacta | reverse complement strand
ACCGACGCCTCGACCAGGAGGGCGATCGACTCAGCCGGGAGAACAAGCGGGTGGAGGCAGACCTCCAGGCCGTTAACCAGGCCAAGTCTGCCTCCGAGGAACGCCTCATCGCCGCGAGGGTGGCGGACAAGGTTCGCCATATTGGGGTGGACGAGTTCAGGCCCCAGTTAGGGCGACGATCAAAGAACGGACGTGGACGTCCTCTCTAGCGGAGGGGTGATGTAACCAGCCTGGAGTAAGCATTCAACTGCTTGCGCTCCTGTAAGTTGTGGAACCGGCCAGGAGTCTGATTGGACTATTTGTCTGTGTGTGCGCCTGAGGCACTGTACTATATTTTTGGACTGCACCCCACTCCTAAGCGATCTTCATTGTTCTCCGAGGATCACATGCTCTCTCGGGTCCTTGTGACCCTTTGTTAACCCCTTTTGACGCAGCCCTTGTTCTCTTCTTGGTGCCCCCCTTGTTCCCCGTTTGTGTCTTCGTTTCAGTCTACTATAACGAGTATAGTTACCCTTTCGGATCCTAGGATCCCCATCCTCTATAAGTAGAGACTCGTAGCTACCTTGTACCGGCAAGTTGAGTCTCCTGTCAATCACAGCGACTTTACTCCCCATCTATTCTCTCTCCTAAAGGGTGGCTACAGTGTTGCAGCACTGCAAGCGGGAACCCGTACTGCTCTATCTGTCTTCTAAGTCACAGCAGAGACTTAGCTATAGTCTTTTGTTGCTGTCAAACCCTTGGCGGTGACAGATAAAGTGACCACAACCACATCTCAACCGGGCCGGATCTGATGATCCGCTTCTGGACCCTTAACCGCTCTAGCTACTGTATAAGCATTGTACATTCAGTTGTGTGTACGCTACAAGTCCCAACACTCAAAGCTATGTAGTTATCGCGCTAGTAATCATCAGTCTTTGAGAGTTGATCAACCCTGGCCCGCCAACAGCCTCTCCCGTTCTACTACCAAGCACTTTTATGTTTTTCATCGCCAAGCACCCTAGTCCCCTCTTTCAAAGACCCATGGCACGTATGTACGCAGTACTAATCATGCGGCCACCTATTACGGGGCAGTGGGCACAATCAAAACCTAGAGGCTCCAAGAAATCGGAAGGAGCCTCAATGTCAGCATCTAATTTTATAATTTAGATAACTCGTCGCATTTCTCATTAGCCCAACCCAATTATGTTTTTCGTGTTTCGATATCTTGATCCCTTCTCCCGAGGACGGAGGCCGATGGTAGTTCGAATAAATGTTGAATTTTCACAAATAAAGTTTTTTTTTTGAAATAATTTGCGTGTTCGGGGAGTCCCGGGTATGTTCATTTTTTGTGGGCGGGGTGCTGCAGTCTCTCCCCGAAGGTGACCGTGACGACCTCGCGAGGAGTACAATACTTTTTTCCCCCTCGACATGTTGCCGTGCTGACTCTTCCGGTCTGATTCCTATTCATTTGTCTGTCTTGCGGTCATTTGCCCGGGATTAACTCTGGAGATCGTTGAGATGTATGACGTTTGTCGTTTGTGTCACTCCACGCATTTATCTACCGACCTGCAACACCGATAACTCCCACCTGCCGACTTGTAAGATCTATCCTCACACGAATCGTTCTCTCTCGGGGCTAGTTCGCCTGGTCACCACCCACGCTCCCACTTTGCCCCATCGCTCAGCAAGGGGCGGAATCATTCGTGATCGGATTCTCCCCCATCTCTCAACACGTCTCAGACCCTGACTGACTGTAGACTCTTTCCTCGTATAATTCAGTACCAACCCAGAGATGTCTTACTCATTTCTCTCCGGCAGCATTCCTAATCTTCTTGATAATCTAGCGATGGCGACCTTTTTTGTATGCTGTTCCTTCCCTGACCACGCTATGACAATCTCGCCCCTGCGAGAATCGAGGAACCAGTCGACCCTCGTAGGGTTCGACGGAACCAGTTGCACTAGTGTCTTCGCCGACAAGGGCCAATGAAAGAACCCCCCTTTTACTTCCACATGTCATTTACCTTGTACATTGATGTTGGTATTTTTCCTCGACGTGTTTGGGTACATGACTTGTTTATCCACTTCGTGTTCTCGAAGAGAACCCGGAGAGAAAACATTTCTCCACCCACCATGATTTTATTCGCACCTACAGTCTCGACGACCTTATGAAAGACTTTCTTTAAAAGCTCCTCCTCAGACGATACCCACCTTGATCGTGTTCTCACTCTGCACTACCGCGGATCGCTCTCTGCACCGTAAGGCAGCAGCTCAGTGCTCAGGGCCCTTCAGCGGGTGAGTGGCCTGAGCGTTTGGCCGCTCATCTCGTCACACCTCTACGCTGAGACACTCATTGCAAAGGTAAGTACATGCCATTATGTCGCTTACTACATCCGCTTCTGGGGACCACATGCACACTAATAATAGTACTGTAACATCAACGCATCGTGCCCCACATGCGAATAGATCGTTCTCGACTAGAGACTAGATAGGTCCATTTGTTAGAGTACCAAAAGCTACCTCTACACCAGGTAATTACATAACAAAACAAAAATTAATTGGGAGATGATTTATGTGAAGAAAAAATTAGAAATGAAAAAATTGCGCATATGAGACCCGTACAAGCGAAGGTTTACGTGCATATATATGCGTACCTGTAATGCGCAGCGAGTGACACGAAAGATTAGTCGTGGCCGCGGAATCCTTGAGAGCTTGAGAGGCCAAAGGCGACAAGCGACAACGGATGGGCGCGATGGGCAACGGCGTCTTCGACAATCCCCTTCCCCCATTGGAGTTCTTTCCCGGTCGATATTTCGCCTCTCCTCTCATGCCTAAAAATCCAACACGCGACCAGCCGGCCGGAGATGCAGCTCAGAGCGAGAGAGAGAGAAGTTAGCTGGCTCTGGATGGAGCCACTGACCATCCGTTCCTTCTGGTCCCACGTCAATGGGAACTCACCCGTGAAAACCCGCCCCCCCCCAAAAAAAAAAAAAGCATGATACAAAAAACGATTGAAAAATAAGCCCTTCTGATACACACAAAAGAAAGAAAGCAAGAGCCCAGCTCCAAAGCGAGTCGAAGTCGATCGTGATCGTCCTCCGCTCTACTCTATTCACTCCAACTCGCCTCCGCTGTCGAACGCGCCTCGTCCAACGAGCTATAAGCCGGCAGCATATCGTGCGGATCAGCCCCCGCCACTAGTGCCGCCGCCAGCGCCTCCACATCTGCCCCCTCGCTCTCCGCGGAAGACAAACTCAAACCTGTATCGGCAGAAGGAGCGATCAACACGTGAGCGACCCCAGTCGTGCGGATGCTCAAAGACGGGTCCGTCTTCATGTTTTCACGCCGGGAGCGTGATCGTGGTCGTGAGCCATTGCAATTGTACTATAGTTAGGCGGTACCTTGACTATTGAACGGTCAGTGAAAATATCATGTTGGAGATGCGCATAAGAGTACGAGCACAATAAGTAGGGGGAATTGCAGTATGGAGGGAGCAAGTTCATGTGTTCAGGTGTACATCAAAACGCCAGAAAATGGCGACCGGGCTTGTCGGACCGCTTCCGACCACACTTCCAGCTCAAAGCTCAAGCTCAAAATGAAGATCGACATCACTGTATTCCACTGGCACGGCATTCCGATATTCTATTTTATTCCTTTTCTCATTACCGCCCGCCGACAACTCACAGCATGTTTCTATTTGCATTTGAATTTCGGACTCTTCTTCCAAAGCCCGACGTCACGCTTAGTCAGTTCAGTTACAGTTGTCACTCGAAGTCTGCCTTATTCACTCCCAAATGGTTCAAGTTCCGTATTTAGTATGTACTTTACCTGGCCTTCCTTCGTCCTAACTTCCCCTTCCCACAAATGTGTTGATAATATGCTATTGAGTTCGAGGAGCAGGCACATGGTCACGATGTATAGTCTACAGTATACGTTTTAATCTCAGCATATGCGCTGGCCCGGGCACCATACCAGAACGCATCTGGGACAGACTGGACTCTCAGGAACGTCCAACCAATGTCTACTATATTAAGTCCATGCTAGCCGCTAGCCAGCCAGCGTGCTACTACGATATGTGCCTACGATATGTGCAGCCTGAGCTGATCGCCCTGATCCAGTACCTTCCGAACATTCTATTCCGAGCGTTTTCCGAGTACAGTACTGCGCTTTCTGCGCCGCAACAGCGCTTACTGCCCCTCGAAAAACGTAACGTTTGCTCTACAAGTCTCTTCAATCGGAGATTGAAATGGGAGTCTGGGGTTCTGGGTACGAGACCCGATAATCAGTTGAACTCTGCCGCAGCGAGTTCAGAATGAGTGGAAATCGGTCACCAGGGGTGAGCCATCCATTCGCCTTCTGGTCCGGCGGCTCTCAAGAAACTCACAGTTACTTTTCCTAACAGGCAAATACTGGTCTTCCTTTACATACAAAGCTTGACCCAGAAGTCCAGACGCCATGGCTTGACACGTTTGAGCTCGGTCAAGCCATCGACGCTGTGACAGGCCATTCCAAACAATCCCCTTTCAAAGGCATAAGATCTCTCAAGGTCCTTCCAGACTCCGATCCGCCACACCTCGAATCCACATTGAAGATAGTTCATGGTCAACATGAATCATCTATTAGGCGCAGATTTCACGCACAGGGCACCATAAACACTCATTCTCCATTGACACTCGAGGCATCATTCTCCCACGAGATGACACACAGCGAGCTCGATTCCTCCTTCTTTATCGAGCAATATGTCCATGGCGAATACCATTTCGAGACCCTGGACATGGATCACCTTGAGCTTACAGACACCGCCCGATCTCTAATGCAAGATGCACCCGACAAATTCCGAGATGAGTACGGTGACTACTTCATTGTTGGGTACAAACGTCGGTTGATGTTCAGTGCACTCATTGGATGCCAGTAAGCATCCCTCCGCAAGGTGGACCTGATATCTGACCTGATTTTGTTGACCGGATAGCACATCAAATAAACAATATACGAAACAAACTGAAGACGATGCGAAAGTCGCCTGGCGAGGTGTTTTAGGCGGAGGTGTAGGATATAGAGAAGAACAAACGACTTCGGACATCCAGTTCAGCGGGGCTGCGCGTGTCTTACAATCTGGTTGCGACTTTCAAACTACGGACCCTAGTGGTGATAGTTTCGCCCTCAAGGACGTCATCAATATGGTGGGTGGTATCAGGAGGACACCACCGAATGGAAGAAAGGAAATCGCTCTTCTTAGACACTATAGGTGTGTTGTGCTTGGTCAACAATTATATCATGGCTTGATATTCTACAGTCAGCGCTTCAATACACTGCCCGATAGCGCACCTGTAGCGCCGCAGCTATTTGATGAACTCCACGAACTAGACTCTATAGCATCCGAGCTGGAACAGTCACGGTTCCACCCTGCTTGCAATTGGGATGCGAAACGAAAGATCGAGGAAGCACTTAGGACGTTCACTAGACGGCGATCCTCATTTATCAATGAAGAAGGCTTCCTTACGATGTCACAGAGAGCTTTCTCGGAGGTTAAGGAGCTTCTTGACGCTCGTTTACGTCGCTACGACTTTATGCAAGAGGTGATTAAAGAGTCACGAAACAGTCCAGCCACCGGTTCCAAGGTTGCAGCATTAAATTTCAATCAGAAGTGGGTCTATGGTTTTGTCGGACTTAATCTTCCGCAGACCCTGGACCAAGCCAAGAAAGACCTCAGGCTCACTCCATGTACGCTTGCCAATGGCATCTCAGCATATGAAGTTGTGCTTGAGGCAGCACCGTGGTTCTCGTCAGCTGAACTCACATTCATCTCTACTCTGGTTCGGCCCTCTGGGGGCTCTCTTGACACCGAGCCTTCCTGTCAAGTAACTCTGTATGAAATGCCAGTTTATATCGTTGGGTGGACTCTTTCCTGTCGGACTCAACTCCCGAAACAGAAAACATTCACAATTAAGAGGGGGGGACTGACGCATGGAAGTCTGTGCATTGAGGTGAACCCGGTAGGACTACTTAAACCATCTACGTGGCGTTGTAGAATCTATTTGCTTAGGCATGTTTATTAGCATACGATTCAATTCGCGTCTGCCGCACTCGGGTGCCAATTATGCTATATTTCCTATCGTCATCTGATCACTAGTATTTACATTTTCTCAGCTAGTACCGTGCTGGCTTCTCCAATCTAGTTCCTCTCCCTGAGACTTCGTCTGATCCAGGTGCACAATCATCGGGACTACGAGACGTATTTGGCTACCTCGGTTTCTTCATCAACCATCATACGCCGAGCTTCAAAGGCACCAACATGTAAACACCATAGCCACCTGCAAGCCGTGCATCTATACCTTCAAAGCCCTGTGGCTCCTAAGGAATTTAGTAGAAGCCTCACACTCAAATTTTGTAATTCACTATCGACTCAGGGCTTGTCCAAAAGACCGAGGTCAGTGGTAGTCCGAGTCACTCGTTCGCATTACTCCCAGTTCCGTGTAATGTTTGATATGTACTGTATCTCTATGCGTGACTTAGCACAGCTTTGAGGCAAAAAGGTTTACCTTACACTTTTTTTTGCTGTGAAGGGAACACGCCGAGGTAGAAAAAATGTTGACGCAGGAACAACAGTCTGAGCGGTATTGGGGGAGGGGCGAGAGGTAATAACGGCAATTGCGGTTTTGATGTTGATGAAGTTAGAGGGACAGGAAGTGACTGTGAGCATATACTCGTCGACGTCCGTGACGCTGTTATGCGGTGCAAAGTTACTAAAGTTGGACTTCAATGGGCCGCAGATCATGTGGGAAAGCAGACGAGGAGGCCGGGAGAGGGAACCACCAGAATCTGCTTCTAATGTTGTAATTCAGACAACACGTCGCATTTCTCATTGCCTTTACATCCTGATCTCTTCTCTTGAGGACGGAGGCCGATGATAGTTCGAGTTGTAGTCATTATGGAATAAATGTTGAATAAATGTTTTCAATAAAGGGTTTTAATTTACGTGTTCGGGAAGTCCCGGTTATGTTCATTTTGTGGGCGCTTGCAGTACTCTCTCCCAAAGTGACGACCTCGCGAGTTGTATAATACATTTTCCCCTTCGGTATGTTGCCGCACTGACTCTTCCGGTCTGATTCCTATTCATCTGTCTGTCTTGCGGTCATTGGCCCGGGATTGACTCTGGAGATCGTTGAGATGTATGACGTTTGTCGTTTGTGTCACTCGACGAATCTATCTGCCGACCTGCAATAGCTATATCTTCTACCTGCCAACTTGAAAGATCTATCCTCACACGAATATTTTTCTCTCGGGGCTACTATACCGTTCGCCTGGCCGCTACCCATGCTCCCACTTTGCCCCATCGCTCATCAAGGGGCGGAACCCTTCGTGATCGGATTCTCCCACATCTCTTAACACGTCTCACACCCTGACTGGCCGCAGACCCCTTCCTCGCATAATCCAGTACCAATCCAGAGATGCCTTACTCATTTCTCTCCGGCAGCATTCCTAACCTTGATCCTCTAGCGATGGCGACCTTTTGTATGCCGTTCCTTTCCTTACCACGCTACGACAGTCTCGCCCCTGCGGGAATCGAGGAGTCAGTCGAAGTGGGGTTCGACGGAACCGGTTGCACTAGTGTCCTCCCCAACAAAGGAAAATGAAAGAACGGCCTCATCGTACCCCTGCATGCCGTTTACCTTGTACATTGATGTCGGTGTTCTTCTATGTGTTTGGGTTCACGACTTTCGCCCATCCACTTCGCGTTCCCGGAGAGGACCCAGAGATACTGATGTCAGTTAAACCCGACGACTTGGCAGTCATCCATCCCTGCCCGAATACAATCACAGCTCCAGGAGAAAACGTTTCCCCACCCACCATCATTTTATTGGGCACCTACAGTATCAACGACATTATAAAGGACTTTTTTAACAAGTTCCTCCTCACAGGAAATCCCACTTGATGGTGTTCTCACTCTGCACGCACCACCGCGGATCACTCTCGTCACCGTAGGGCAGCAGCTCAGCGCTCAGGGCCCTTGAGCGGGTGATTGGCCTGAGCGCTTATCCCGTCACACTTCTACCCTGAGACACTTTGCAAAGGTAAGTCATTACGTCGTTTACCACTTCCGCTTCTGGAGACCACCGTGCACATTAATAACAGTACTGTAGCATCAACGCATCGTGCCAATAGCTCGTTCTCGACTAGAGACTAGATAGGTCCATTTGTTAGAGTACCAAAAGCTACCTCTACACCAGGTAATTACATAAAAAAACAAAAATTAATTGGGAGATGATTTATGTGAAGAAAAAAAAAATAGAAATGAAAAAATTTGCTCTATATGAGACCCGTAGAAGCGCAGGTTACGTGCATATATATGCGTTCTTGTAATGCGTAGCGAGTGGAATGAAGCTTAATGAAGGATTAGTCTTTGGCCGCGGAATCCTTGAGAGGCCAAAGGCGACAGGCGACCGTGACAACGGATGGGCGCCCGCGTCCTCGACAATCCCCTTGCCCCCTTGGAGTTCTTTCCCGGCCGATATTTCGCCTCTCCTCTCATCCTCTCATGCCAAAAAACTCCAACACGCAACCGGTCGGCCCGAATTGCAGCCCAGAACGAGAGAGAGAGAAGTTAGCTAGCTCTGGAGCTACTGACCATCCGTTCCTTTGTCCCACGTCAATGGCGATGGCGATGGCGGCGGCGGCGGACAACTCTCCCGCAAAAACCCAAAAAAGAAAAAAAAGTGAAGCATAATACAAAAAACGATTGAAAAAAAAATAGCCCTTCTGATATACGTATACACAAAAGAAAAGAAAGCAAGAGCCCAGCTCCAAAGCAGGTCAAAGTCGATCGTGATCGTCCTCCGCTCTACTCTAATTTCACTCCAACTCGCCTCCGCCGTCGACCGCGTCCGTAGGCGTGTGGCTGTGCAGGCGTAGCGCCGCCGTCGAACGCGCCTCGTCCAACGAGCTATAAGCCGGCGGCATATCGTACGGATCATCATCATCGCCCGCCCCCGCCACCAGCGCTGCCAGCGCCTCCACGTCCATCTCCTCGTCATCGTCCTCGGAGGCCAAACTCAAACTAGTATCGGCCGAAGGAGCGCTCAACACGGGAGCGACGCCCGCCGTGCGGATGCTCAAAGACCGACCCATCATCATGGCCGCCTCGTGGCGCTGAAGCTGCTGCTGCGCGCCGGGAGCGGGGCGCGCGTGCGCCGAAATCGCCAACGACGAGGGGTCATGCCCGGCTCTTGCGGCGGTCACAGAGTAGTTGTAGTTGGGCGGTGCCTTGATGACCGGTGGCTTGTCGTCGTGGTGTGTGGAACTATTGTTTCGGAGATGCGCGTAAGAGCGCGAGTGCGATAATGTGGGGGATTGCGGCGCGGAATGAACGTGCCCGGGTAGAGGGGATCCCAATGGCGTGGTGACATAAGCGGGATTAGGCGAAGAGGTGAGAGGTAATAAGGGCAATGGCGGCGGTTTTGACGAATTCGGGGGAACGGGAAGTAATCGCGAGTGTATGCTCGACGTCGGTGACCCTGCCACCGAGCGCGATGATACCGAAGTGGCACTCATCACAGGGGGGCCGAAATCAAACGGTGAAGAAGACGAAGAACCTGGGAGAGGGGGGATTGGAATCGGAATCGGCTCATCTCTCGGATGTCGGCCATGCGGCAATTGAGACACGTGTGATACATGCGACAATGCCGACAGTGGACCGCGGGCAAAGGGCGACCTGTAAGAAGATGGTAGGGGCGGGGGCACTGGTAATTCACGTCTCTTGTGCCCATTGTGGGAATGGGACAGGGCGTGAGAACCAAGCGAGACCGAGGAACCTGAGTGCAAAGAAAAGACCCCTTGTTCACTCAGGTATGTTGAGTGTTGTCTCGACGACTGAATGTCAGTATGGAAGGATAATCGGCTTGTCGCCCGGGATGAACTCGGACTCGTTCCACGATCGCTGGTTTGACTATGTTGAGACTGATTATCCTCTGCAGCTCGCGCCGGGATGGAAGATCGCCATCGTTCAATCTCTGGAGTGGCCTCCGAGAGAGGATGATCGGAAGGACCCGATGAAAACGAGGCATCGGACGGCCCCGAATCCGGGACCAACTCTGGTGGGTTCGTTCGCGTCACGTTCATCCATTCGTCATTTGGGGTCACCAGCATCATGGCCGTCACGAGCAAAAAGTCTAACAGACTG
>QLOT01007701.1:0-17285 GCA_003313875.1 Russula aff. compacta | reverse complement strand
AAAGCCTGTCCAGTGGGCACTTCACCAGCTCAATCTCATCGGCTCAGATGACGAAAGTGACGCCGAACAGTGGAATCATACTATGTTCTTCTTGGTGTGATTGAGCGTGCAGCAGGCAGCAGACACCCTACTCGCCTTGCCGACAACATGCTCAGTTTTGACTCGTTCCATACCACCTTTGCCGCCTCGGTGCTTGCCGGAATCACACTATCTGACAAGGATTTACGCGTTCTCAAATTCTCATTAAGTTTTTAGAACGCGACATACGGGCAGTGATTACCGAAAAAGAGGTACTGTACAATAGATTCCCGCGACTCTTCTCGAACGCCGCATTTATTGTTCTCAGGTAATCAAGTTTGTTAAATTCAGCTCGGGTACACCAGAAGTCACAGCGCTTTAGTCCCTCACATAAGTGTCTAGAAAGGTTCTGGGGTGAAAGGCAGCGTCATTCCAGTCGAATTTCGGAAGGGGTCAGGGGGTTTGTACGGGGGAAAGGGGATTGGGTTGTTTGTTTGGCGGCCTGGCGGCAGTGGTACCCCTCTCATCTCGCCGCCACCATCTCGCCGCCACACAGTCACACCTTCACTGCTTGCCCTCAATATATCATGGCTAATATCGTTCGTTTCCCTAAATCAGGCAGTGACTGGACCTTCAACGAGTTAGCCTCATATCACATCAGCCTCCAACATCAGGAAGCCCTCCAGTTTTTTGGTGTGCAGGTACGTAGGACTGTCTACCTGTGGCTTTGAAATGTTACCGATTTTTCTTGTCACAGGCATTGCCGCAACCTCAAGTTGATCCAGAGATATTGCACAATCTTGATGCAAAAGCCATGCGACAAGACAAACATGCCGAGCTCGTCAATTTGCTTGACCTTGCAATGATCCCTGCAAAGGGTGAAACTGCCGTCGATGATTTCACCGTCGAACTCTTCAGGTACCTGTGTTATGTTCGTAGGAACCGAGTGGCGCGCACGCGAGTGGATCTCCCTCTCAATATATGCGGTAAAATTAGACACGCGAAGACCGATGTGTGCCTTGTCGACCAAATGGAAAACGATATCATTCTCCTTATGCAGGAAGACAAGAGACCGAAGGATACCGAGCCCATTAACGCACGAGCTCAGCTGGTAGCAGAAGCAGTCGCAGCCTTTACCGAGAATAATGTCAACAGGGACGCACAGGGACTCCCTCCCTTGGCGGAAAAGGTGGGTGATTTTCTGGTGCCTTTTCCTCATCTAATTCTTTTCAGGTCATTCCTGGAATTGTCATGGCCGGCACGATGCCCACATTCTTCAAGATTCCCGTGACGCAGACCCTAGCGACGCATATCGCCTTTGGGACCTATCCCCCAGCTGAAACCATTGTCACTTATTGCTATCCCCCCGTTCCTCGCCCTGCACGTTGTCGCAGTGAAGGGATGAAACCTCTGGATAATAGGCACGAGGTGTTGAAATGTTATGAAGCTTTTAAGGCGATCGTGGGTATATGACTCGCACTTTGGTGCGGTGATTCGGTGGCTAGTATCCCTGTATGCATTCCAAAAATTCCATTTCAAACTTGTGAACAACTTGTGTTGACTCCCACTCGCCAACGTGGTCACCACAAGATAATCCCCGCTCCAGGTGGGTCGGCCAGATTGAAGAGTGGGCAGCAGCGAACCTGCTCTCTCTGGCCAACAACCCAGGTGAGATCACGCACAGAGGAGCTGAACACGAACGCGACTCTGTCATCGACCTAGCCTGTTACAACGAGGCCGCAGTGCTAGCCAATACATTCACGGCACTCAAAATAGATTGGGAAGGCAGCCTGGGCTCGGACCATGCGCTCCTCCAGGTTACAGGTCACACCCGTAAAGCCCTCCCAAAGACAACGCCTGAAGAAAACCTGGGCTTCGTCACGAACCCCGAACTCAAAGAGGAATGGATTGGAGCTTTCAAGGCTCTGCACAAACCTCTTGCCTTACCGCCCGCCCCAACCGCTGAGGATATTGAACAAGCAGCGGCGGCTTTCCCCTCTGAAATCCAGGCCGCTAACGAAAAGGTTTTTCGTAGGCGCCGTCCATACCACTCAAAGGCAGCCCCGTGGTGGTCCTCAGCATGTGCCATAGCTGCACAAAACCTACGCAAGGCCAAGACCACTCGTACGCATGCAGTAGCACAAGCCCGACTCAAAGCGACAGTGCGTGCGGCAAGGCACAACTGGGCCAACGACAGCATCATGAAGTCTGAGCTATGGGAGGTGGGGACGTGGCGACATGGCCGCAGAGTGAACAAACTCCCTCCCTCCACGGCCCTGAGGGCCTAGTCCACTCTCATGATGAAATTGCTGACCTACTCTCACAGCGTTTCTTCGCGTAACTGCCCCCACAGGTCAGCCCCCACTTCCATGACAACCCTCCACCATTGCCCCCAACGCTGCCTGCCAGTGGTGGACAAGAAATTTATCGAGCCACTCATAAAGAACGCGGCTTCCAAAACAGCCCCGGGCCAGTCAGGCCATACGTGGACAGTCATTAAGTGGGCTTGGGAAGCGGATCCCGACCGCTTGGCTGGGCTACTTGCAGCCTGCCTCAGAGCGGGCCACCACCCACGCCAATGGAAGGAAGCGGTTGTTTGCGTGATACCGAAACCCCATCGGGCTGACTATACATTAGCGAAAAACTTCCGTCCCATCTCACCTTTAGAGTGTCCAGGCAAACTCCTTGAGAAAGTAGTGGCCTGCCTAATCTACAGAGACATGGCCAAGCACAACCTAATCCCCACCACGCAGTTTGGCGGCTGCAACGCTTCGTCCACCCTGGACGCAGGCCTGACTCTGCTGCACGACATCCAGTCGGCACATTAAGCAGGCCTACACACAGGCCTCCTGCTCTTCGACATCCAGGGGTTCTTCGACAACGTAAACCATGAGCGACTGGTCGAAGTCTTCATGGACCTCGGTTTTGCACCTGAACTCGTCCGTTGGTGCGGATCGTTCTTAGAGAATCGCACTGTTAAGTTACGTTTCAATGGGAAAACATCTGATCCTTTTGCTTTTGTGGTAGGCACCCCACAGGGCTCGCCAGTATCCCCGGTCCTCTCCATCATCTACACATCGCCTCTTCTACACAAAAATGAGAACTTGGACCAACTCCTCTCTAGGTATGTATGTTGATGATGGGGCCATCTTTGCTTGCGGTGGATCGCGGAGTCTTGGGGCTCACAACTGCAGTTGTTTGCGGGCCGCTCATACCCCTTTATGAGCATGCATTCTGAGAATAACAACAATCCTGCCCCCCCCTCTCGACCAATGTGCCCAACAAGGCATTGCGAGAAGTAACAGAACCTCACTAACCCTACCCCAGGGAGCACCAGGACCACTACTGGCCCCAAAAAGAGAGCCAACATCAATATTACCACCTTAGATGCTAACGGTGCCACTGCCCCCCCAGTGAAGATCTTTGGGAGACGGTGGGATCTTCGATATGGAGAACATGGCTTAGAGGAGATCCTGTGCTGTAGCAGACTCTGGGTCGAGTTGTAAAGTTGATACGCCCTTTGGATGCCGTACGCGAAAGGGAGTCATCGTTGCTCTTGATGCTGACATTCGGTCAGGTCAGACTACGATGGATGATAGATAATACAAGGTTCCACAGGTTACCTTTTGGGCACCTACTTCTGCCACTTCCAGCTCAACGTCATATCCACACTGCCTGATTCGCACTACTGGCACACCGTGTGCACAACCTTGATTCAAGAACAGAACTGGAACACGAAGAGGGGTGTCCACGCCAAACAGCGCTAATCAGACTTCTGCCTCACCATTCCCATCACCCTCTTCGTCTTCGTTTCCATCTTCATCTTCGTCTTCCTCGCCTGCATCCAAGCCCACGGCATCACTTCCAACAACCATCGCCACATTGTCATCTCCACCTTCGTCCTTCATCTTCACCGATCGAAATCTAGGCCCTCGGACGAACCAATATCCGACTGTTCCAAGGACAGCAGGACCGATCCAACGCCACCGCATGCGTTTGAATCGCTTCTCTTCACTTTTGGGTGCGCGTGCCTCGTTCCATCAAGCATGGTAGCTAGGGTACGTCAACAATGCACTCAGCCCATATTGTCCTGGCGGAAGCGTGCATGCGGGAGCCATTGCAGCATTGAGCACGTGACGTGCGTGCGAAATGAGCACGAGCAATGTGTTGGGAGTGGTGCATGAATAAGAAGTACGACATGCGCGGTTAGTGACAGATCCAACGTCGTCGGCCTGGGAAGGTCCTATCAGTCTGGTGAGTCAGGCATGTCACTGCCATCACGCACCTATCATAAAAGAAATCTTGTCGCCCAGCAGCCTGGCGTAGAGATCAAATGCTGCGCGCGACTTTTCCAAGACCTTCTCAAATCAATCAAGCCGGCTGTGCTTGAAGCAACAACTCGAGTGACCTACCCGCTCGCACTGGAATGCGCTTTTAAATTTATGCTTTGGATCACCCTTCTCTTCCTCCTTCTCACCAAAGCGCTTCTGCTTCTCGACCTCAGGTTCTTCCGCAGGTGAGGTCCATAACCCATTGGCCTCAAGGCGAGTTTGATATGCCTGGCGAATGCGGCGGGGTCCATAATAAGATTGCGGAGGTCTGTAAAACGAAGATAGAATGGGATGCGTGACAGCGCCGTAGTTTGCGGGTACGGAATAGAATGCATGCGCCTGAAAGAGTCACATATTAGCACGCACTAGAATCCTTGCAGGCGGCGGCAACGAACAAGGTCCCCGAGAGATGATTCGATGTGGGCGATCCAAGCGGTAAGCTGTGCACGGGGGGACCCAGCAGTACGTCAACATCGGCGCGTCAGCCCCCGTGGCTGGGGGCACGGACGCGGGCGTCAGAGCCGCCACATATTTCACGATGGAGGACAAAGGTGCCACAGAGTGGTGACCATGTGTTAGATACGGTAGCTGACCTATGAAAAGCGCTTTAACTGGAAAGGTAGCGGTGCCTCAGCTGACAACCGGTCCTAGGGGACGCGTCTGGGTTGATGCATTCCTGGATTGAGAAGCGTCCCAGAAGCGCGAGCTGAAGGTAGAACACGGTTGTAATACAGGAGGGCTCGTTCTCTACCCAAGGCGCACTTAGATGGATTCAAAAAAAAAAAAGAGCTCGATGGAGGGCAGGTCCCACTTTGAGGGCCTTATGTAGAGAGTCAGTGTATTAGTGCTGAGGGACCCATGGGTGCAAGTATAGAGCGAACGACATGATGCTGCCCCAAAGACGCCGCCGACCACGCCCGCTGCGATCGCCCCTGTAACTGAGCCACCCTTGGAGGACGTAGATGCGGCCCTAGTCGAAGAATGGGGAATAGAAGCGCTGCCCGTAACCTCCGGCGAATCTGAGACAGAGCCAAGAATACATAAACGAGAAACTCGCTGGAAAAGATACGCACCGCCAGCAAGCTGCGCCTGGGTTATATTGAAGCTATTACCAAACTGCGGAGGCATGATATGGGACAGGAAGAGAGAGCGGAGAGAGAAACCTACATTGACGAATGCCCAGTTTGGCACTCGCGTCCCTGCCGGGATGGGTTTGGGGAAGCTGAGAGAAGAGCTGAGCTCGGAAGTTGGTTAAAATGACGTGCGACTTACGTTCCGACGGTTGACTTCGTGGTGCAATTAGACGACCAGTCGGCATAGCTGGTTACATTTTGATACGTTTTGGCGTTACCCAGGGTTATCATATGGAAGTAACGCACGAAATCCACGTTTCTCCTTGGCACGCATCGCAGGCGCTGATCAGATTGTATGCGACTGTATTGCATTTGCATAAATCGCCATCATCTGTACCGTTTGGGCCACTGTACGAGTGTTGCGGAAGTAGGTCATTGATGACAAATGCTGCACAGGTTGATAAATCGCATGAAAAGCTTGATTGTCGGTACACTAAAGTGCTTACAACCGTTGTTACACGACGCTGCCAGGTAAGCGAATACCAGACATGAACCCTGCCCGAGAGAATTGAACGACTGGACATGATCGATGGGGGAAAGGGGGAAATAGAAAGTCATTAATACGAATTCAGCAACAAAACAAGGACTGACCCACGCAAGAGTGGAGTCTGAACAGTTCGGTGCGCTGACCTGTGAGCGAGCCAGGCCAGTAATGATGAGAAGGACCAAGAGTGCGACAGGGAATGAGTTGACCATCACGCGAGGGCCGAGGGGAAGCTTTTTAGGAACGAGATGGGGGACAAGCCCTCAAGCTTTGCCCATGGACATGTATCATGATGGCGGGTTATATAGGAATCTCTAAAGTTCCATAATGGCACAGCCACAGTGAACCATTTCATGATTATCTTCTCCTCATCCAGAGATGACACCTCCGATCGTCATGTTGATTGGGTGACCTGGAGGTATTTCATGCAGAGTTGCGTCTACGCGAGGCCTGGTAACGGGAACATTCGTAAGGATGAAGGACGCGAAATATTGTTATAATCGCCGTGCCAGGATTGCAAGAGGCGTTGAAGGACGAGAAAAGGACTGGCTGACCCTCGGGCCCTCGGGCTTCTCGGGTTTATTTAGAGTGAGCGGTTCACACGTGGCGTCAGTTAGATGGTCGCGTCGCGTCTCGATTCGATTTCGTGACTAGCACCTCCTGTCCTGATGTCCTCCTCCTCACGGTTACCTTCCCTCCCCCCTTATAATGGCCTATCTAACATGCGAATCCAGTCTCTCTACTCGGATATATCAAGGCAGAGGCACTCGAATCCAACAACTTTCAGCTCGAACGTTGCCTGGTGGCGCTCCACCCTGGAAGCCGTAGTCTCCCGTGATTGGGTACCAAATGCACCCGATAGGTTCATTCTCCATGCAGACCAAAGCCTCTTGGAAGCCCTGAGATATGAAGGCGTCGGAAAGCCCCTTTGTCTGGGCACTGTTATCGTACGTTACTTCTCATGCACGGCTATGTGAAGCTGACGAACATTCCTGCTAGCGAAGACTGAACTGGTCAACTCACGCACGGCAGTGCCCCTACAACAGTTTCTGAGTATGTCGCAGCCAGTACACGACCCTGGCTGGTTACCATATCGTGTCGCTGCATTTGTCGTCGGAAAGCCTGTCCAGTGGGCACTTCACCAGCTCAATCTCATTGGATCAGATGACGAAAGTGATGCCGAACGATGGAATCATATCAAAGGGGATTATGTCCTTGTTGGTGTGGTTGAGCGTGCAGCAGACGCCGTACTCGCCTTGCAGCGCGTACGAAGTGTGAGCTTTGCCGACAACCTGTTCAGTTTTGACTCGTTCCGTACCACCTTTGCCGCCTCGGCGCTTCCCGGAGTCACACTATCTGACAAGGATTTACGCGCTCTCATTAAGTTTTTAGAACGCGACAGACAGGCAGTGATTACCGAAAAAGAGGTATAGTAGATTCCCGCGACTCTTCTCGAACGCCGCATTTATTGTTCTCAGGTAATCAAGTTTGTTGAAGCCAGCTCTGATACACCGGAAGTCACAGCGGTCGATCGCGGAGTCCTGGAGCTCAAAACTGCAGTTGCGAACCTCTCAGTGCAGATAGACCAGATTACTGCCAAGATTGACTCGTAAATGCATCCTTCGCGTTCTACTCGATGGCTCATAAATCTGACATCTTTGGCCTTAGCTACAAGAACAAAGCGAAGGCAGCCATCCGCCAACAACATGAGTCGCTCGCACTCTCCTATCTTCGCTCCCGTAGGCACCTTGAGGACGTTCTCGCGCAGCGTCTCGGCTCCCTTGAGATTTTGCAAAGCACCCTCCTGCGCGTCGAGGGTGCTGCCGAAAACATCCAGGTAACACGCATCTCCCACCCGTCATCGTACGCTCTGCTGAACCTTTGTGTCTCTTATAGATTGTAAAGACATATGAGAGCAGCACCGCCACTCTCCGCGCATTGCTTGCGCACCCATCGCTCCAGCGCGACGCCGTGGATCGCACCTTCGATGCGCTGGCTGATGCGAATGCAGAAGCGCGAGAGCTCGATGAAGCGGTGCGCTCTGGCATGGATGTGGCGATCGGCAGGGATGCATCTTTGCATGATGAGGACGAGATAAACGCCGAGCTTGCTGCGCTTGAAGCCGAGGCGAAGGCTGAAGCGCAAGCCAAGGAGCAAGCGCAACGGCCAGTAACCTTGCAGGTGACGCGTCGTGAGGATGTTCCTGAAGAAGGCCAACAAGGTCGAGATACGAACACCCATGATAGGAATCCACCAGACCGCAGACCTGAGCAGGTGCTCGCTGAATGATGTGCAGGGTGCTCAGCGCTCAGGCCTCAGGTATTGTATCACTCAGCCCTCTGCATACCTTTAGACTTTTCAAGATTACCAATACACAATCCCTTATTCTCTGTACCTCTACTCATGAACGTACGTTTAGTATATGATTAGCATTTTTGTGTTGCTATCGCGCTCTACGATCAATTACAATTCATCTTGTTTGACTCCTGGCGCGCTCAGTAAACAGCAGTTGTAAATATAACGAATCTGTTCCTGTTCCTAGTGAGAGGTGCTTCTTAGAGGGGTGTGAGACGACCAGCTTTCGCCTAAGAGACATTGATGATAGGAATGCCACACGCAAAGGCAAGCAGCAGTTGAGTACGCAGACTATGGTTGAGAGGCAAGATGCCCTGTGCATGTGGGGATTGGGAAATGGCTAAATGGCCCCTTTAGAACGAGTTCTGTTGACACACTTCCGAGTCGACAGTCAGCACGCAGTATGACACGGATGGTCATGGACTGGGCATGTTCACGATGGGGCCGAGACGGGCGATATTATCGTGATGACTTGGCGAGGAGGGACCTCACCATCATTTCACCGCATACTCGCAGACAGAAAAACGCCATCCCGGACCATTGCGTGCACGACATTAGTGATGAAAGCTGGTGAGGCAGATGGTACGCGGTACTTGAAGCGTGCGCGAGACGGGTGCGAGAAGTGTGAGCTGGAGACCTTTGGACTCCTAGGCGACGATACTCAGAGCAAGCAGAGAAGACAGATGGGTGTTCCGGCGCATATCACGCTACCTCCTACATACTCCACACGATGCGGGGAAAAAAAAATTGGGGGCACGATCCAGGCGACTCTGAGAATATATCGAGGGTAGTCCGTAGCCAAAATGAAGGAAGTGTGGTGGATTTGAGTGCGTTGCCAACAGCAGGCGCCGAGCTGGGTGAAAGCGAGCGAAAGAATAAAATAGAAAAGTTTGAGCCCCTCAGCCTGTGGGGCGGCATCGTGGTGTTCGAGTTGGAGGCGCCACCTTTCGCCGAGAAAAATCAAAGACGGACATAGCGAAGGAGAAAAACACATTGACCAGTCACAAAAACGCAAAAAGGTCAATTGGCCGTGAGCGTGAGCGTGCGACTGCACGTCTCGTGGAGAAGAGAAAGCAAGTGGGGCGCATTTCAAAGTCCAGTCCAGCTAGAATGAGTCCCCGTGAGGTTGACTTTATGTAGAAGAGGAAAATGACACGCACTCGAAGGCTCGTCAAGAAGGATCACGGGTTGACCTAGCGCCTTGACCATCCTTGCCAATGCCCGGTGTGTCTGTCCATTGCTGAATACTACTAGGGAAGATCAAAGAAAGGATACGACCTCGCAGATTGAAGAAAGGTCATGGATGTTCAGAGAGTTGGCTGGGAAACTGGGACTCAACCCTCTTTGGCTCATGATATGACTTATCGACGATGAGGGGATTTATAGTCTCGAATGAGATTAGTCGTACTATTAGAACGCCCCGGTTGATGCACGTGGTCGATGTGCATATGAAACGAGAGATACGGCCGATACGGCCTCGTTGATGGGACATGACTAGAACGAGAGGGACGGGAGAGCCCACCAGGTGGATGGGGGGATATCTGCATGTTACCAAGTGCCTCTCCATCATGGGTGAGCGAGTGGGATGGTCACGGTGGACAAGGAAAGAATCTGATAATTGAAAATGGAAACACAGACATATGGACACTAGCAGGTCACGTAGTTCGTTCTCACTTCGAGCAATCGACACCCCGGAGGACAGGTCGAGCGGAGCCTGGACCTCCGAATCGATAGAAATTGGCGTTGCAGAAGCGTACGACCCAAAATGTCGCTCTCAGGTTGAGCAGCCGCATCATCAATGACCATGAATCCCATAGGCATGAGACAACCTGGAAACTCTAAATACCACCCCGACATATGCCCCCTCGTCAACAACAATCCGGTCCTTCGTGATGTGAGTTGAAGTTAAACCCGTGCTCGGGTAGCATTCTTCCTGAGGATGGTGCACCAGCCACATTCCGGGTGGCATCGCGCTGCTGCGCATGGCATGGCGTCCTTTTGGTTATATTATCTCGGTTCGACGGGATCTTAGTAGCCCAAAACAGAGACCACTACAGTACCACGCCCGAAGGAATAACCTGTTGTATTGGAATATTCGGAGCTTCCAGTTAGTGGCGAATCGATGTGTGCGGCCAAAAGAGGATAGGTTGGACACTTGAACACGCCGGCCGGAGACCTGAACGCGACTCGCGGACACGCGTCAAATGCACGCCACATCGCCATCGATGAATCTACACTCGCTGGCCCCGGGGTATTCTGATTGTTCCACTCGCCTCTGATGCATAAAAACACCAAGAAGATTCACAAATTACTGTCAGATCACCTACTACAGCACTTTCATTTCTCGCCCTTTCCTCTCTACCACCATGGCCTCTGCGTCCAACATAGATCCATCCACGTCCCAGAGAGATACTCTCTCTAAAACACGCCTAGCAAACATTCCAAAGGGGGCTATCAATAAGGCGTCCAGATCTCTTAAAAGAAATGTATCCTCCGAAGAAGACGACGAGGAGATATGGGACTCCATTGGACACGTTTGGACGGCCGTCCATGAGGCTCTTGAAGAAGATGCGGGACTGAAGGAATGCCTGGCAGATAAAGGCGAATTTCTTAACAATGTCAAGGCGAAAGGAAAGAAAAAATTTATCGACTCACTCAGAGCTATGGCCAATAAAGGGACACAAGAGGATGCCTGGTACGTACTATTTGAGGACGGTACGTTGTTTCTCTTTCCTTGGCTTTCGCAGGCGCTCTGATCGTGTTCTCCGCTAGACGTTTTCTTGAAGAAAATCCAGGCCTCGAATGTTAATCCGCCACGCAGGGCGGATGTAGAAGGTAAACAATGACTTCAGAGCCTCTACACTTCATCGTTCGTGTCTAATTTTGATAATAGCTACCGAACGCGCGTGGGGCCACACGTTCAGGGGCGATACCGCAACGGTGCTACTCCAGACTATCTCCAGTTACCTCGATAAGGGCAGAGACGCTTATGCAAGACAAGCCACCATCGTAAATTCGTCTGGGACTGGAAAGTCTCGGATGGTCGATGAACTTGCGACGAAGATCATAACAGTGCCGATGTGTCTTCGTTCAGAACCAAGCTCAGGTGATCCATTCTGCTTATCTGTCTTGACGTGCTCATATCTGTCTTGACGTGCTCATAATCCGGCTTAAATAGGATATCCTCCTCCTGATGTTCCTCTTCGTTCTTGGTTAATTTCTGGAAAGACAAGTGGTGAAATTGCGGTTCGGAAGACGCTACACGCCTTTGTTTATTCTTTGTTGACTGTCACTCGCACTATGCTCGAGACCATCGACTGTTCGAGTGAGGAGAGGGCTGAAAGAACCAGGACAGAGGCAGATGTCGAATCTCGCCAAGCGAATCTGGCGTCTACTTTCCGCAAGCTCATGACTGAAGGTCAGTCATACAAGGGACCGAATGAGTATCGCGAACGTTTCCACAATGAGGTGATCCAGTTGGCCAATAAAGTGAGTTCCCGTGGCATTTCCCATTTTGGCGAGAATGACCATGTTTCAAAGTTCATGGACGGCATTCAACAAGCTGAGGCGCCAGGGTTCTCCAAGCAACCAAAGGAATATCACCCGTACGTTTCAAAAGACTGGCAGGGGGTGAAAGATGCGGCAAAACACCTGGCTGAATTCGTGGACCCAAAGAAATTGCTGGATCGCGATGAAGGGCACCCACGACGGCCCCTCGTCATTTTTGCGTTTGACGAGGCTCAAATCCTCACCGATAATCCTCCCATGATGGATAGGGAAAGCAGATGGACGCTATTTTCAGAATTGCGTCGTGTTCTTCAGCATACCTCGAATCGAGCAATCTTTTCGCTATTTCTTTCGACGGCCGGGCGTTTCAACTTATTCTCCCCGGAGATACGTTCCGACCCCTCTGCGCGGATTCAGAATTCCAATTTGACACCCCTGGATCCGATTACTGAGATAAGTTTCGACAATCTTGCGTACGATGCGCCGGAAGGACAGATCATGTTGAATCGCGTGGTCGGGGTGGATTGGATGTGTCATCTCGGTCGACCACTGTATGTTCTCTTCGACCATCGATTTAATGAGCAGCTTACTTCCTATGTCGAGCAGGTTCGCGGCGATTTACGATGCCCATGAATTCAGAGACAGTGATCCTGTGGACCTCGCGAAGACGAAGTTGCTCAATGGTGCACCTTTTCTCGACCCGACCAATAGGCCGGGTTCTCTAGCCTGCCTCTCCGTGCGCTTTGCACTGGAATTCAACATGGACGGTACTGCTGGCAATGTAGCCCGTACACAAGTCGAACGGCACATGAGGCTTTGCCTCGCGGCGACTACTGAAAGAGAGACATTTGTGACCCTTGCCGGGTCAGAGCCGCTTTTAGCGGAGGCGGCCTACGAACTTATGAAAGGAACTCAGTCGAATCCCGTGCGCTACTTGGCAGGCCATTCAGACCTGAATTGCGTGGATCGTGGCCGCCGCGGTGAGCTTGTTGCCGCGCCTCTCATCATGCGAGCATGCGACGCTGCACGGGGGGTGGCGGAAGGCCGGAGATGGATTTCGGTTGAGGGATTTATGAAGGAACTACTCCCGCAGGCCAAGTATCACATTCTCGAGTCTTTCCCGACATTCTACCGCGGTGGACAAAGGCAGGTAATTGGGACGGCATTCAAGGACTATGGCATCTGGTTCAACCACGTCATCAAAGTGGAGAAGAACAAGATGTTCTCCGCCGACCACCTTTGGAAGTTCATCACGCGTGGGGCGCTGATCATGTGTTCAGATAATCAACAAGGGGTGGACATTGTCATACCGATTTGTCACACTGACCAAGCTCTCTCTCGCCACAGTTTGACGGCGATTTTAGTACAGGTCAAGAACGATGAGAGATACAAGCCGAAGATAGACAACGAGTTGTTCGACAAAATGGATCCGATCAAGTTGGGCCTATTTCCCCCCGGTGTGGATCCGAAACCAGTGATACGGATCGTCTTTGCGCTCGCTTCCACTGATGTTGGGGTAAACTTTGCGAGAGAACGTGGGCGCGAGTGTCATCATGAAGATGCCTTCACGGCGTTCGATGTCTGGTGTGCAGGGCTGTCGAATGACACGTTCAAGCATATCGACAATGATCTGGCATCATATCAATTTCTTCTGGAGCGTTCGCTTCGACCGCATGATGCGTTCGAATTGCTGGATGACCCTAAATTGGACGAGGAGACGGGGCGGTTGAGAGGGTCTCTTAGGCGGAGGATGGCACCATTGACCACGGATAGCGACGATGCGCATCATGTGATTTACTTGGGGAAGTCGAAATCAGCTGCCTGATTTTCGAAGACAACTTGAAATTCAGAGACAGCAAGTGACGCGATGGACAAACTTCTCAACTTCTGCTTGTGCTACATGAGTTTACTGCTTCACTTGTGTTCATGCGATTGTCCGCATCTTGAGTGGGTTGTTCTAAATCAGAAAAGGTACAAAAAGCCTACAAAAAGTAGCAAAAGTACCACCTTTTTAGGGTGAATAAACATCAACTTTTTCACTTTTCCACTTTTTTACTTGCAAAAGTTAAAAAGTAAAAAGGTTTATGTCAGTTTTCCTGATGTACTATTTCGGAATGGAGCGCAGGGACTTTGAACCGTGGGTTGAGTAAGAGGTGGTTCAGTGTTCCGATTTCGGGGCCACCCCACTGAGCATAGGAATCGACGTATTTAGATTTACACTGCCACCGAGTGCGAAACAGAGCTACGGCAAGGTACAAGTCAAAGAAAAGACGATGCTCCTCCTAATCCTGGCTCTTCCTCATTTCTCCACACCACACCACGCCACACCATCAAATGGGCCCGCAGCATTATTGGCACTCAAGACCACTGGACGCCGAGGCCTACAAATCCTCATCAGCAGGTCTGCGGTACTCAAGGCTGCACCTGTGCAGACTCAGCGGCAAAGACGACCGCGCGTGTTCACACTCCCTCAACGAACCGCGCGATAATGATGTTGGCTGTGCCAGTGACGCACACAACCCTCAGCAGCGGTCCCGGCGTCGGAGTCAGGAGCACGCAATTTACGCTGTGCGGGCTCGGCTCGTCGTCGTGTCCGCGCTTACTCTAACATCAGGTGAAGAACCAAACCGCAGACGCAGCAGAGACCACCCATTGGCGCATCCTGCATGAGCCCATGTAAGCACGGCATTCATCAAGCCGCTCCATGGCAGGTTCGACGCCGAGCACGGTAGTTGCAGGTGCTAGTTGGGGTGGGGTGCAGGAAAAGATTGTTGCACGGGTGTTCTGCCTCTACCGCCCTGCATGGGCTGCGCTGCCGTGTGCTCTGCGCATCGCAGATTACAAATTTGTGTTAGGTAATAACTTCGACCTCGTGATAGCTGTCACGAGATTGTCACGAGCGAGTCGCGCGGTTTACGGAGACTTTTGGCCCAAGCTTGGCTTGGCGAACACTCTGAAGACTCTCCTCTGTTAACCAGTTTTTGTCATCATGACTGGCGTTCCGACATCATCGTTCTCCTCTGACTTCACTCCATCCCTTGTACCGACACCCAAAATTTATATGACCGTGCGAAATGCCTGTGAAGGATTAGCCCTTGGCTGCCAAAAGAGAATATCTTGACTCGGGGGAATACGAGGACGCTTTGGGTTTCGTGTTTGAGAGGCCTCCCTAACCTTTTTGGCCAGCCAGAGATTCGGAGGCCCCACGAGTCGAACGTACCAGAACGGCCCTGCGTTTGGTGGTACCCAGCATTCATCTTTTGCCCTCACCCTCTTCAATGGGTCCATGCTCCTCCGATGACGGTACAAAGCTCTGTCTCCGATCTGTATATCCTTTCATGCACCCAACACCCTCCGCACTTACCGAACCTCGCGAGATTGGTTATTGACAATGTGTCGGCCTTGTTGATTCTTGTCACACAGCCAGATGTAACTCATCCGGGGTGAGGGGTGAGATTAAAGTAATGCGAACATTCAATTCCCATGTGGAAAGACTCATCTCAGAAGATTCCACAACTGCCGTGGTGGTCGAGGGCCTCCGGCATCATCAGCCTCAATGTGTTCACTATGCATGCCACGGCACGCTGGAGGCTGGGAAGCTACTCAATGCTTCATTTCAATTTCGCCGGGATGAACGTCTTACGCTTCTGGGCCTTCCATGGTCTCTATTTCCAGCTGCTTTAATCGCCTTCCTTCGTGGCTGTCGCACAGCTAAGCTGACCAAGGGAAACGTCGCTGATGAAGGATAACACCTTACTATGGCGGTGTGATATTATGAAATGTGATGGGGAGGATGTGGAGGGTAATAGTCGCAGACATACAGTGGTGCCTTTGGTACGTGAACCTCAATTATGGCTAGTGATTGGGCCTTATTGTGGGCGGTCAATACGTTTTGGTACGAGTTGCGCGCTTACCAATTTTCCTGGCAAATGGCCGTAAACGTTGATCGTGTCAAGTGTTGTGACAGGATGTGTGAACTGAACTAGACTAGGTATTCAATGGACTACCCTCGAAACCATTCTGACAATGGTTGTACAGCACAACAAGATGGAGATATGTTTATGTATCATACCGCTAGCAGTTGATATGGGGCCGATACGGCAAAGACAGTAAGTGCACAGCGGATCTGAGAACGGCTAACAGCGTAACGCCACCCAAGAGCATGCTTGCCTATCCTCCCTCGGGCCCTGGGCCTTGTGGCGAGAGGAAGGGGAGGGTGATCAAGCCCCTGTCAGTGTGCTGGAGGGGGGGTGAAGAA
This sequence comes from Russula aff. compacta, assembly GCA_003313875.1. NCBI lineage: Eukaryota > Fungi > Basidiomycota > Agaricomycetes > Russulales > Russulaceae > Russula > Russula aff. compacta. Next base: position 1,199 of record QLOT01007701.1, on the reverse strand, counting down.
CTTGATCGAGCGCGCCTTGTGCACGTACTGTACTGTTACGGGGACCACAAAAACGACCGGGCCTTTCTTTGATCGCGCAGTTCACTGGCGACTGCTGTAGCGACTAGCGCTCGGCCCTAAGTCCCTTACGCCTCTTTGCTACATCTTGACTGCGGATCTAGTGATGGATGAGCGGCTGCTGGGCCACTTAGCCGTGAGTCATCGACTCGGGTCCGTGGCCACGTTCCATCGCGGCGTTTCTCCCTAAGCTTTACCTGCCCATAAAAGCACCTTGCCTACTGGCAAGGTCTTGCCAACAGACCCGACTGACTCCATGCTGACTTCCTGCAACTGGAGAGACGATGACAAGACGAACCCCTCCCCCCCCCCCTCCGTCTGTTGCGATGATTGGCCTGAGAACGAGTGCGAGAAGGGCAAGACGAGCTGATCGGAAAATAGGTAACGTTGTCTACGTGCGCATTAGGTCCTCTGCAACTTGCTGTGTCTGGGCCCGTCCGCCGACGACTGTATTGACTTTCCGGAAGCACATGAAAAGCCCTTCGTGGTATGTTCCGGAAATTAATTTCAATAGAAGTTCCCGAGCGTTACTTAAATGAATTCGGAGAGCGGATCGTAATTCGTCCGCGTGTGGTACACACCTCTCCGAGTCCACAAGCGCCAAGTGCCAATGCCAACGTACGTCACATAATTGGGGCTTATTGGTTGCTATGCCTTGCAAGAGTGCTCAACGCGCAGGAAAAGCAGGGGACACAACTCGTTGATAGCTCGGGGTCGCATCAAGAATTGGCACAGAAGAACCTTCGAGGAATGTCTCGCATGGCCTCGAGAAGAGCTGGCCGAAGAGCGGAGTAGCATAAGGACATAATGCACGGGCCCCCTGGTCCCCCCATTCTTCGGTGACGATCGACCAAATACGGTATCCCAACAAGAAGTACCAGTAAAATCGGGTTGGAAAAAGCACAGCCCAAAATGGGCAAGGATGAGCGCGGACATTGTTCTTCTTTCGAAGACAAGGCTTCGAAGGCTCGAAGTGGGAGGGGGGGATCGTACTGTATTGGGCGAGGGGCATGGTATGACAAGCTGGTGCGAAAGTGGGTATGCATATGCATTCGTGATCCCACTTGTGTCTCGTACAGATGACTTATTATCCCTTTCCTGAGAACAATGCGTCATGGTACAGTATATACACCGACTAGCCC
>QLOT01007695.1:0-13198 GCA_003313875.1 Russula aff. compacta | reverse complement strand
ATGGAGCTAATTTCGGGGCTTACGGTTACCTCCGCCTCCGATCGCATGCCCCGTTGTTTGCTTGTTCCCATTGCTGCGGCTACTGCTGACAACCACCCAGCAGGTGTGATCTGTCTATTCCAGGCTTCCCGCAGCAGCTTTGCGCCCATCTAAACTGCCGCTTGTGGATGTGCACCTCTTTGAATGATGTGCCTTACCAATCGATATCGAAACCCCAAATATCTTCGGTTTTTCTGTTTATGCCTCACGTCCTCGTAACGCGTCACAGAGCCTTTTGATCGCCATCGTATTGGCGAGTAGTGGCCACGCTAGATCTTCTCTCTGAGACGCCCCATTCTCTGTATAGACGACGAGACAATACGGCGGGCCGAATCGACTTCTGCAGCTGCGGACAGCCACAGCGCGCCTACGGGGGAGACATGCGGACTGGACATGGGAGACAAATTTGTCTAGAACTTTGATGCCGTTGCGCATATCGATTCCGCAGCCACATACTTTGGAGCAAGTGGGCACGTCGTTTGTACGTTTGCGCGCAACCTGATATTGATTCTTGTGAAATCAGGAGCTCTGCTGGATGCCGTGATATGTTCTCCGCAGTAGTATTGCGCAAAACGGGGATTCTATCATGACTCGGGCAAGTTTGGAAAACGCTTCTTGCTCGGGTGACGGTCCGGCTACGCTAAGGCTGCGCTTGGCATTATAAACCTGGGCTCACTTTCCGTGCATTAGCAACTTCTCTGTCCTCTGCTCCCAACTATCCCTATTAATCTTGAGTCAAGAATACCCCCAAGAGGTCAATTTCCGTGCGTTGGCAACTTCCATTTCCCCAGTAATTATTCCCTTAACTACTCTTGAGCCAAGTATGCCCCCGAGAGCAGCTTCACCTGATAGCGGTCGCGGTCGCGGTCGTGGCGGCCGTGGCGGCGGTCGCGGTGGATTTCGCGGTGGTGAGCGTGGGGGCGGCCGCGGTGGATTCCGCGGTGACGGTGAACGTGGTTATGGTCGCGGTCGTGGAGGTCGGGGGTTTGTTCGAGGACGTGGTGATCGCGGGGTCTCTCCTGGTGGGGGCGACCGTGGCCGCGGCCGAGGCGCCTCTTTCCCGCGCGGCGGCGCTCCTCCCCCAGGTTCACCGCCCCCTCTCCCTGCGGCTCACGTCAAAGCCATCGGTGTCAGGCGCCCCGCGTACGGGACTGCAGGTCAGAACACCAAGCTAATCGGCAACTATGTCGATGTCAAGCTCAACCAAGGAACTATATACCAATATGATGGCACGTACCTGTCCTCCTCCTTACATGTGACTTACATATCTTCTTTCTGCATCGGTGCCATGTAGTCGGTCAGTATATGACCTCTTCAGTGCCGCTCGACCGCTAACGATCGTCTATCATAGTCATCCTCCCAAATGATGAGAATAGGCGTATCGATAAAAACTTTCAGATTATCAGGGCGTTGCAAACCGACGTCGAGGAACGCCTCGCTCTGAAACCTGGTGTGTATGACGGACGCAAAAACTTGTTCACTTCGTTCGACCTCGAATTCGAATCCGGTGCCCAGGAGGTAAGTCTTCGATACTAATATCTCATCCCTCCGACTTATTATGTTGCCTGTTTCACAGTATGTAGTACCCGTGGCTCCCCCCTCGTCTGTCGAGGGTGGTCGGCCACCTCAAGAATTTAGAGTTCGCCTGACCCATGTAGCATCAATTAATCCCGAGTGCGTGTTATTCTGATCTTACTAGATCAATTAATACTAATGTCCATTTGAATTCCAGAGTTCTCCAGCATTTCGTGAAAGGAGAACGAAGTCACGATACTGAAGTTTTGACGGCGATAATGGTGTGTGCCTTCCACGCCCAGTTACCATCACCCATGTCTCCGGACAGGCATTAAATATCGTCATACGAATGGAGCCCAGCATGAGGTTCCCGTTCAACAAGCGTTCGTTTTTCACCGATCGAGAAACTAAAGACATCGGTGGAGGAATAGTGTTGTGGCGCGGGTACTTCCAATCTGTGCGGCCGGCCATAGACCGAATGTTGATCAATATCGACATTACGACCGGTACCATGTACAAGCCCGGGAAGCTGATCGATTTAGCCCTCGAGTTTCTCAATAGGCCTGGGAGGCCGGACGCCCGGGCCCTCGCGCCACGCCATGGGTTCCCGGACCGCGAACGATTACGCCTCCAACAATTCCTTTCCGGAATCAAAATCATTACCCCCTACCGGAACCGGGACCCCGACGCGAAGCGTCTGGTCAAGAAAATCACTCGGGAGAGTGCCCGAGACCGAACTTTCGAAATCGGAGACGGAGAAACTATGACGGTCGCTCAATATTTCCAGGACCAGTTAAACATACCTCTCCAATATCCGGATATGGTATGCGTGGAGGTCTGTGCAACATTTTTCTTATCGTCTCGCGCGGTCTTACATCCCCCGTAGCTCTCGACTCGTGCAGTTATTCCTATGGAGCTTTGTGAAGTTCCACCAGGTCAGCTTATTCGTAAGCAGATGACCCCAGACAGTATCAGATCGATCCTCGAATTTTCAACGACGAGCCCTACTGAACGTATGAGGCGTATTCAAGATGGTCTAGGTGTACGTTCTGGACTAAGACATTGGCCTGTCTGTTACTAATGAATGATCAGGTGCTGCAATACGGGCAATCAGAATATGTCCGTGAGTTTGGTATGGACGTTTCAAATGAGCTCGTAGGAGTCAATGGCCGAATAATCAAGCCACCTACGTTGAAGTACAACCCAAGGTCCAGGCAACCCAACGTCGTAGGTACTCTTCCCCTTCTCTGGTGATAAAATGAACTGACGTACTTGCGTAAAGCAACCGAGCAATGGTGCTTGGAATCTGTGAGCTACTTTGTTACAACTAGCCTGTGCCAGCTCATAACACGCACTTTCGAAGGATCGACAAGCAGATGTATCGGCCCGCAGAAATCCCAAATTGGGTACTCCTTATTTATGAGAGTCAGCCGCGCTTCAGACGCAATGCTGCCAATGACCTGGCCGCAGCTTTTGTGGGGGGGTGCGCAGCCGTCGGTAGGACTATCTAGGTTCGACTCCCCACTGGCCGTACTGAACTCTGATAGGAATTCGCGCCAACCCCGAGCCGGCGGTCGTGAGATGGGAATCAGGCCAAGGGAATATTGGTCGCGTGCGTCGTCTTGCTGCTTACGTTGCTTGACTGCTTATCTCCGCCACAGCAACTCCGCGCCGCGTGCGAGGAATGCCAGCGGAGAGCCAGGGCTCCCACGAACCTCATAGTCGCCGTCCTTCCAGAAGGTGGTAATGATATCTACACCGCTATCAAACAGTAAGTGCCTATGCTTTACTCATCGTTAATTGATTTTCACACCCACTTATTTGTCAGTTTTGGCGATGTCACTGTAATTGATCTTCGACAATGGTAGTTTCCCCAACTGATTTTTACTTCTTCGCCGCAGGCGGGCATTGCCACTCAATGCATGAAATCGTCCAAGTGCTTCCGTGCAAGGCCCCAATATTTTGCAAATATCACACTGAAGTAAGTACAGCGGGATAGTCCTCAATACCGTTTAATTAACATCCATGCTAGAGTCAATGTGAAACTCGGTGGGATTAACTCTATCCCTGATGTATCGTACCTGGACGATCCCATAAACCCGACCATAGTTATGGGTAAGCCTCTCACTCCGTGGCACGCGACCGCATTGATCCATTTTCTTGTCACCAGGTGGGGACATCACACACGCTCCCCCCGGGTCCAGAGACCGGCCGTCATACACTGCGGTCGTTGGAAGCGTCGATACTAGTGGGGCAAGATATATATCAAGGATTGGGGTGCAGGCTTCCTCGCGGGAGATTATCGAGGATATAGAGAACATGTGTATGGTGCGTATTTGTGCCACATAGACTGGGAAAGTTGTGATTACTGAATGAACGCTAGTCTATATTCCAGCAGTTCAAGGATACGATGGGCAAGTTTCCCAAACGCATTTTGTTCTATCGCGGTGAGTGAATCGGTTTCTGGTGCGGCACGGGACCCAACTGAGATGTGTCCTCCAGACGGGGTATCAGAAGGCGAATTTAAGGCGATTCTTGAGGAGGAGCTTAGCCTCATCCGAAGTACGTCCTGCTCTCTCCTTTCCTTGCCTTCCTCCTACTGATCTCCTATCCTATCAAAAGGCGCCTGTGAAAAACTGGGTATTGAAGCCAAAATCACTCTCGTCATCGTGGGAAAGTACCACAAAGTGGTTTTCTTCCCCACCCCCGACTCCCCAGCTGACCGGAGTGGGAACTGTCCCGCGGGCACGGTCGTCGACACGGGTGTCGTCAGCCCGATTGAATTCGATTACTATCTGTATGGCCACGCCGGGCTGCTTGGCACGAGCAAGCCTGCTCACTACAATGTTCTCCTTGATGAATTTGGGTTCACGTGCGTCATCGTCGTTTTTGCGTCCCGACGCTGATACCAACGCTGACGAATATAATCGCATTCTGGTTTGTGGAACTATAGAGTTGACGGTCTTCAGTCCCTCTCATTCGCTCTCTGTCATGTCTACGCTCGCTGTACTCGCTCGGTTTCCCTCCCTGCCCCCCTTTATTGTAAGTACCCTTCCTTTTCCCCACGAGTACGACATGCATGCTCACAACTGAACGGTCCTCTGCCCCCAAACTAGACGCGCACAACGTGTGCACCCGAGCAAAGAACCATTATGACCCGCAACAGGGTCAACGGCTGTTTGGATCCGACCTCGCGACAGAGACCACCAACCCGACAGGGCCCGCGTCGGCGGCGGGCAGTGGAGGAGAGTTTCAGAGGGGTTTTTGCCAGACGCATGAGCGGATGGCAAAAACCATGTATTTTTGTTGAGTAGCAACTATTATTGGTGGTGCACTGGGCCCCCCCACTCGCGCGCCCACCCGACTAGTAGATCGTGAGCAGTAGCGTAGCCTTGTTTTTTTTTTTCATCCTAAATCAGAATTTATATCCTGCAGCGCATACAACTGAGTACAGAGGTGGATACGTATCGTAAGTATTATGTTCAAGCATGTGAGGGTATGGCCGTTGTGCCAGACTCGTCTGGTCAAGACAGCATTAGGCCATAGAGCATGGTGGCCATTGGTAGGGGTCGTGGTTACTCTGACCCGGTACTCCATCCTATATTCCTTTCATGCCATCATTCTGGGTCCCAGACTGTCGGCGGTAGTGGTGTAGCCTTGTAACTAAGTTCTTACAGTATGCCTGACTTGGTGCGCGGCCGGCCCATTCTGCGAACTGAAGGGGCAAAACGAGTCCGTGATGAACTACTATGCTCGCGTATATGGAAGCTAGTAAGTTGATATCAAGGAGACTCTTCTATATTATAAGGCGTGGTTGTCACCGTGCTCATCTATACACGAAAGTCCAGTGCGCGTAACGCGCGATGCAGCGCGATGCCTCGCGCCGGCCCGGGCACCAAGTCAACGTGACCTGCCTCAACGCTGACATAAAGTGTACTGAAGAACCGTGAAAAATCCAGGGGTACAGTACACAAACTAAAGATACAGTACAAACCAAAAGGTCCACCATCATTCATGCATCTCATCCCTCGGTCATAAAAGACTTCTTATGCCATACCAGCGTTTTGAGCGGTGGCGAGCCAAACATGTCGATATCTATGCTTCCCACTTTTCTCCCTCTACGGGCCTACGCACGTCATCACCTTGTCACGATCAGCACTGGTCCGCCCATCCCAAAGCATCACTTCTTTGTCCAGAAATGTGGTGGTCACGGCATAGTTTCCTAGATCTGTTGAATAGTGACGCAAATATGGATGCGGAATTGAACGCTGCGAGGTCGTACAGCCGATTCGTTGGCAGGTTCAGGCATATTCACCTGCCGGTGTTCCTCTGATTCCCGTGGGTGACAGCGGCGTCATCATCCTACTGTATTGTTGTATAGACATCGTTGGAAGATAGGAAATGGCTACTGTTCAGGATAATGGGATGATGGATTCGAGAGGCGCAACTGAACTGCCGGGGAAGGCACGGGAGCAGTACCGGAGCAGAGCTGACTCACTGACCGTCATTGGCTACCCAAAACAAATTGGCTTGTACCTCCACAGTATTTCACGGCCGCACGGGCACTGCTATAGTGAATTCTGCACCTGGCTACGCAGAGTCAGCTTAGGTAGCGGTGGAAGAGCATCAAAACGTGCCTGCACGTATAAGCAGCGATTGCGCACTGAATCACGGGGGCAAGGACAGAATCTGTCCGATCTCTTCCTATCCCCAGGATGTCAAGTATTATCTAATAAAGGAATGTTATATATTATCTAATCTGAAAACGTTGAGCATGCCATTTCGGGATTTTCGGTATGTTATCGATCCCATTTCAAGTTGCTCTCATGACCGGAATCTCGACTTCTTACCAATGGTGTCGTAACTGTTGGCCGTCCTCAATTGTCATTCCATGGCTCACTACGACATATATCGCGGCAGATTAGCCGCTACATATCCTGCACTTGGTCACGCCCTCTGGGAGCCTGGTCCAGAAGGAGAGTATGGCCCCGTGGAGATCGGTGACGTTGGCTACATTCGTCAAGGCAAATTCCATCGTCTTTTCAATGCTCTTCTCCCCGCAGACCACCCATCCCATCGCGGAATTCCTCTACCAGAACATCATGAACCACTCATTCCCAATGTTCCAGATCATATTGACAGAGGTACACTCAAGCCTGACCATTACTGTTCAACCGGAGTGACCGCGGAGACCGAAAGAGAAGATGTCCGTGCTGCAACGTAATTACGATTCCTCGGTTAACTTTATCCCCGGTTCTTACTGATGTCTTCGCAGCCCAGATGACGTTCCCCAGGTCTCGTTTTCGTGCGCAAATAGGCGAGGGGGCGCAGTATTATCTCTTCCGGTAGACGCTCATCGTCAGGACACTCGTGCGCGTGGTGATTTTGGAAAGTGGATGCTCAAACAGATCGACACCTGGTTCTACTTCGCTCGCGGGCTTGGTCTTGGAATAGAACACATGGAGGAAATTGTCCTGGTGACTGGGTTGCATCTCACAAAATCGTGGGCTACTGTTGCATTCTTTGAGGGCCAGTCAAGTGCACAGGCATCATTCGGGTCTAGGGTTGTCCCTGGCGCTGACGTTAGGATCAATTGGCAATGTTTTCCTGGGAGCGTTCGAGGAGGGATGCGGAGTTGGGGCCCAGAAGGGAATGTATGTCGGTCCACAGAGATCCCGAGATGATGTTGGTATGACCGTGCACTCTTTCAGAACCTTCAGGAAAATCAATGCGTACTTGTACGAGGATTCCGTGTTGCTCGTGTTCTCGGTATATTGCCGAGGCGGTTGAGAGGGGCGGCAGGTCAAAATCCGAGTCTGGAGGCGGATGACGACGACGACGAGCCAGACAAGGAACTAATATCGATAGGCTCTGTGAACGTAAGGTGTCCTGATCGGCCTTTCCCGTCCTTCATCTAAGATTTTAAAGTATCAGGATCCTCTTCACGTCCTGATAGAATATATCAGGGAAGTGAGTACCGGAAACCTGAGCTGTGTCTTCACGGCACCGCCTACTATGTCCTTCGGTTTAATGTCGATTACACAGCACGCACATGACTGCGACATGGTTGTTGTTCATGACGATGACCTTCCTCGGATTCAAGGGGATCACCAACCTGATGCACTGACAAGTCACCTCCAAAACACCAAGCCGGTGATACACAAAGTTCTCTGTGGTCAGTGTTTACCCATATCACAACTTCTTAGGTTCTCACGGCCAGGATGTTCGATCAAAAGATTTCCCGTCAACGAATGAGGGCAAGAGTACTACAGTTACCGTCACGGCAGCAACGCTTTCCGATGCGTTTCAGAAACGAGCTCCCCGCACCCTCTCCGCTTCACCTGTTCGGGCCCTCCGGGTCGGTCTCAAGCGCCCAGGATATGGGAAGGCAGGGCGGCGGATAAGGGTGTATAGTAACCTGGTTGAGGCCAAGCTCCGAGTCAACCAGGGAATTCTACATCATTATGATGGCATGTATCTATCTTTTTCCTGCGGCGCGGAGACTTGACAGATCTTTTTCTTTTTGCTAACACCCATGTAGTCGGTCAGTATTAGTTGGCCTCGTAACATTCCCCAGAACGCTGATGCTAATTCATCATAGCCATCTTCCCAAGTGATGAGAATCGGTCAATCGCGCAAAATCATCAGATTATCGATGCCTTGCAAACACAGGTCGAAGGCCGCCTTTCTATACAGCCCGGGGTGTATGACGGACGCAAGAACCTGTTCACGTCATTCGACCTTGGATTTGAATCCGGTTACCGCGAGGTACGTCTTTGATATCACCACTCATCCTCCGATCCAATATATTTCTCGTTCACAGTATGTAGTACCTGTGGATACCCCCTCATCGGTAAAGGGCGATACTCCGACGCAGAAGTTCACGGTTCGCTTGACGCACGTAGCCTTAATTAACCCTGAGTACGTTTTTCTCCGAACTTATTGATTCAATTAATACTCATTGGATCTCCAGAGTTCTCAACCGTTTCGTGAGAGGTGAACAAAGTCACGACAACGTAGTTTTGACGGCGATGATGGTAAGCACATTCTTATTCAAATTAGTCCACCGCCCATATCTCCGATCAGGCATTGAATGTCGTCGTTCGAATGGGACCCAGTATGAGATACCCATTTAACAATCGTTCCTTTTTCACCGGCCAAGAAATCAGACCCATCGGTGGAGGAATAGTGTTGTGGCGTGGATATTTTCAATCTCTGCGACCAGCAATCGATCGTATGTTAATCAATGTCAACACGTCGACCAGTGCGATGTACAGACCCGGGAAGTTGATGGATCTGGCCCTTGAGTTTCTCGATAAGCCTGGGAGACCAGACGCCCTCGAGCCACGTCACGGGCTTCTCGACGATGAGCGACTGCGACTTCAAGAGTTCATATTAGGAATAAAGGTTATTGCTCCACCCCGAACGTCGGATACAGATTCGAAGCATCTTATCAAGAAGCTGACCCGGGAGGGTTCCCGAGAGCGAAAATTCAATACTGGAGATGGACAAATTATGACAGTCGCGCAGTATTTTCAGGACCTGTTAAATATTCCTCTTCAATATCCAGATGTGATATGCGTGGAGGTCTGTGCAACAATATTCCTATCCTCTCGCCCGCTCTTACACCCAGCAGCTTTCAACTCACGCCATAATTCCCTTGGAGCTTTGCGAGGTTCTGCCAGGTCAGCTGGCTCGTAAGCAGATGTCCCCAACCCCAGAAAAGACTAGATCTATGCTCGAGTTCTCGACGATGCTTCCTCGCGAACGCATGAGGAGTATTCGCGATGGCATAGGTGTATGTTCAGGGCTAGCACGTTGACCTGCCTTCTGCTAAAAGAACCATTAGGTGCTGCAATACGGACAATCAGAATATGTTCGTCAGTTCGGTATGGCAGTGTCGAATGAGCTCGTAGGGCTCGATGGCCGAATCATCAGACCGCCGACGTTAAAGTATAACCCAGAATCCGGACGGTCTAGTGTCGTATGCGCTCTTCCCCTTCCTTCCTGACAAATTCAGTTGATGCGCTTACATAAAGCGACCGAGGAACGGTAGATGGAATTTGTGAGTCATCTCATCACAGTCATCCTGTGCCATTTTATAACGCGCCATTTTTGAAGGATCGAAAGGCACATGTTCAGACCCGCCGAAATTCCAAATTGGGTAGTCCTCATCTACGAGGATGAGCAGCGCTTCAGCCAGCAAACCGCCAGCCAGGTGATTAAGGATTTAGTGAGGGCATGCGAAGCCGTCGGTTGGGCTATTCATGGAATTTTGACTACCGCCAGCCGTACTCAATTTCTGACAGGGATCACCACGAACCCCCAGCCCGCGGTTGTGAAATGGGAATCGGGGCAAGGGGACGTTGGTCACGTGCGTCATCCCACTACTTATCTAACGCTTCTAGTGACCCTCCCCAACAGCAACTTCGTGCCGCGTGTGATGAATGCCAAGAAATCACAAAGGCCCAGCCAACGCTGATAGCGGTCATTCTTCTAGATGGCGGTACCGATATCTACACTGCTGTCAAACAGTAATTGCCTATTATTCGCATTAGGTACAACTGACTTTGACGCCTATGTTCCTTGTTTGTCAGTTTTGGCGATGTCTCGGTAATTAACCTTCGATAATGACACACTCCCCCAAACTAAGTTTACAACGCAGGCTGGAATTGCGACCCAATGCATGAAAGCGTCCAAGTGCTTCAATGCCGGGCCTCAATACTATGCGAGTCTCACACTGAAGTAGGTACACTCAGAGAATACTCAATTCCGCTGACCCAACTTTTGTGTCAGAATCAACGTGAAGCTCGGTGGGACGAATGCAGTACCTGAACCAAAAGACGTTTCCTTCCTCACCGATCCCACAAACCCGACTATCGTCATGGGTAGGCCCTCTTATTCTATTGTCCATGATGGCACTTATTCATGCTCTGCATATTAGGTGCGCATATCACTCACCCTCCCCTTGAGTCTCAAGACCGGCCGTCATTCACTTCCATCGTTGGAAGTGTCGACAGCAGTGGGGTAAGATATTCATCAAGGATGGGAGCTCAGGTGTCCCGACGTGTGGTGATCGAAGACATGGAGAACATGTGTGTTGTGCGTACTTCTGACACAGAGAGGAAAACAGTGATACTGAGTAAATGTCAGTATGCGTTCGAGCAGTTCAGGGATGTGATGAACACGTTTCCCAAGCGTATTCTGTTCTATCGCGGTCAGTGACTCGGTTCTTGTTCAGTATGGTTGTCAACTTCCTGACCTATGTCCCCTAGATGGCGTCCCTGAAGGTGAATTTAAGACGATCATCAATGAAGAGCTACTCCTCATCAGAAGTGAATCTTGCCTCTCTACTTCCTAGTTCCACTAATGATCTCCTGTTCCACCAGACGCGTGCACAAAATTGGGGTTCAACCCGGCAATCACGTTCATCGTCGTGGGCAAGGGTCACAAGATTGTCTTTTTCCCAGCCTCTGCGCACGACGCGGACCGGAGCCAGAACTGTCCCGCGGGCATGGTCGTCGACACCGGTGTTGTCAGCCCAGCTGATTTTGACTATTTTCTGTATGGCCACGCAGGGCTGCTCGGCACGAGCAAGCCGGCGCACTACACCGTCCTCATTGATGAAAATGAATTCACGTGCGTTGTTGTTTTGCTTCTCGATCCAAGGCTGTTAGCGATGCTGATGGATATTACTTACATTTGGGTGTGTTATGCTACAGACCTGACGCCCTCCAATCCATCTCCTTTGCGCTTTGCCACCTCTACGCGCGCTGCACGCGCTCCATCTCGGTCCCAGCCCCCGTATACTGTAAATACCCTTTTTCCCTACAGATACGACATACATACGCACACAACTGACGGTCTCTTGCCCATGAAACTAGACGCACGCAACGTGTGCACACGTGCCAAGAACCACTACGACCCGCAGCAGCGCCAACGATTGTTGGAGTCAGACACCGCGGCAGAAACTACCGATGCGCCGGGGTCAGAAACGACGAAAGACATTTCTGGCGAGTGGAAGAAGGGCTTTCAACAAACGCATGAACGGATGGCAAAGAGAATGTACTTTTGCTAAGTCGCTATCACCAGTGGAGATTCAATTCAGCTTCCGACGGGCGATCCTGGGGAGTAATCTATAGTGAACTTGGAGACCGAAGAGGGGGAGAAGGCACGCAAAGAAGTGGATGATAACACAGTGCTAGATTGTCCTGGGCTTGCAAAGCCCCTTTTTTACGTACTTACACTGTACCTAGGTTGTAGTAACGCGGATATTGAGTACGTGAGTCCGAGGAGTTTGAGGCGAGGGTACGGTAGGAATGGAGGGTGGAGGTGCTGCCGCGTGGGGCGTGCCCGCGGTTGTCGCGTTAATCTAATCAGAATATATCTTATCGTATACGTACTGATAAGCGGAAGCAGCAGCCCGCCTCCTAACAATAAAGATGGGCGCGCGAGTGTGGGAACTGAAGAGCGAGACTGGCGACTGATGTAGTTCAGTGCCAGTGGGCATCAAGAGTCCAATAATCAAAGCAATAAAAAGAGAAAAGTGTGTGTGTGCGCAGCGCACTTGCGAGCGAGGGCATAGGATTTGGGGGAGATCGACCGTATCGCGTGGCGTGCGTGGCAATGCACGGCGAATTTCTTATCTCTTCATGAGATCATCGCAAAGATCCTGACATCTGATTGGTTGACGACCCGGGCCGTTATCCGACTAACTCCTAACTCCTTAGTTGCCCATCTCCGACAAATCGAGTTAGCCAGAGTTGTAACTCAACTCGATGTAACTCAGATTCGCGGCAGAGCAACAACAGGGGTTTGGGTGTACGACATCGTTCAGACGAACTTCTGCTTCAATCTCAGGATGAGTGGAAATGTGTCACCAGAGGTGAGCAGCACATTCAATTCCCACAATATAATATCATTCAATCGTCAACAAACTCAAAGAAAGTCCCCCTACGGACAAATGATGATCTTTCCCAATATACTGACCTCGATGTTGAAGTCATGATACCATGGGCCGAAGGGTTTCAGCTCGGTCTGGGTATCGATGCTTTGACTGGCCATGTCAAAGAAGAGTCGCCCTTTAAAGACATAGAACGTCTCGAAGTGGTTCCACACTTTGAGCCGCCACGCATCGAATCCACCTGGCATATAGTTCGTGGTCCACATGAACTGTTGAGGAAGCGTAGATACTATCAAGTAGAAGAAGGCACCATAAACGCTCATTCTCCACTGACGCTTGAGACGTCGTTTCCCCGCAAGATGACAAGCGGTGGTCCCACAACGACGTTCATGATTGAGCAATATATGAACGGCGTATACAATCCCGAATGGATTGACACCGATGAACTTCGTCTTACGTCCGCGGCACAAACGTTATTAGAAAGCTCTTGCAAGGACTTCCGTGACAAATACGGTGACTATGTTATTGTTGGATATCAACGTTGCTTCATGTTAAGTACACTCATTGAATGCCAGTGAGCACCGCTCCGCAGCATGTGCCTGATATCAGAGCTGATTTTGTTGACTGGATAGCACATCAAAAAAACACGATAAGGAACCGGAAGGAAACGCAGCGGTCGCTCTGTGTGGTTTAGATGAAGACTATTCAGGAGAAGAAACGGCTTCGGGGATCTGGTTCACC
>QLOT01007681.1:0-10543 GCA_003313875.1 Russula aff. compacta | reverse complement strand
TTATAAACCGCTTAGAATACCATTACAAAGCAAGTCCATTATAATGACGTTTCAAATTTTGCGACATTACTCACCGGCAGTATTTTTGGGTCATAGCTTCTCGCTTACGCACAGGGCCGGTATCCCTTCTCACTCGAGGGCTTATTTGAGGCAAATGACTGTTAGGCGTGAGCGACGCTGCCCACATCACGGCGATCACGCGCGAGTGGTCCAGCTAGATCTAGTGCTGTGCTTGGCCCGGCTTCAGGCCGTGGGCCGAGCCAAGCCAGGCCAGAATAGGCCGGGCCAAAGCCGGGCCGAGGTGACGGCCTGAAGATGGCTTTGGCTCGGCCTGAAATTTGAAAAGCCGGAGCCGGGCCGTCAAGCCGCGGCTTTTTGGGTTGGTAAACGGTAAACCGGTAAACAGCGACGCGACTGCGACGCGACTGAACTACCCAAATCTGTCCTTTCCTTTCAGCCCCATCGAGTTCAGCGTCATGTGGAATGAAGTGGCAGGTGGGTACACCAGTGGTACACCCTGTGGATGACGCTATACAGACCATCTGGACATGTGTACTGTATGCACATTTTGAACATTTGTTTGCCTCTGCTGCCCCGTTTCTTAGTTACCGGGCCCAGCACTTGTCTTGCATCACAAGATGCTGCGCGCCCACCACCCGATCGTCGCCCCTGCCCTTGCCCCTGCCCTTGTTGCACTCCTCTGCCTCCTTCGACTTGCCCACCTCGCCCCTCCACCAACCACTGTTACATGACAACTGTAAGCAAATCACAACAGCATCTACTGAGTTTTTTTTCTTACTATCAGGCCCGGCACTTCTCTTGCGGCTGTGCGCCCAACGTGTGATCGTTGCCCTTGCCCTTGCTTGCCTCTCTCATTGCACTCACTGCCTCCTCTCCCTCTTTTGACTTGCCCATTGCCTCGCCACTCCACCAACTGCTGGCACATGTTAGCTGTGAGTAAATCACACAGCATCTCGCCCTTGAAGACACATCTCTTTCAAGCCTTCACTGCCCTCCTGGGCTCCTCCTCTCGATCACTGCTCCATTTTACCACCGGTACAAAATTTCGGCAAGCTAATCACAGCGACTCCTGCCCTCCCAACTCCCGGTATACCCTCCTTTCCTTTCCTTTCTTGACTTCTTTCTCTTACTTTAGGCAAACGACGATCAACATTAGTCGCAATTCCATGGTGCCAGTACACCCTACATTACACTCGCTAGCTCACATCTCTTTATTTTACTAACCAATTTTCTTACATTTTTCCCAAACAACATCGCCGCATACATTAACAACCGCTCCTTGATATCCCCGGAGGATCAGGACCCATGTATTTAATGGCCTCCTCTATTGAGGATGGCGTCATCATCTTCCCTTACCACAAATCCTAGTGTGTTCCCTTTTTTTTCATCTCATCGCTTCTCTCCTGTGTGTTGTCTCCATTCTTCTACTCGGTACGTCTTATTGTGAACAGCTGTCCATGAGCGTGCCACCACTCTGCTTTCTAGTTGCATCTGCATCTGTAGGACTACTGTCTGTGGTACGTCCCTCACCTCCTATCTAATATCATTTATCACATCTCTGACGTTGTTCCCACCCTCACTCTTAGACGACAAAACCACTTTTGCAGCCGCAGCCACAGCTGGCGTGTTTTTCCGAAGCATGCCAACTGTTGCAGATATCAGCAGTCTTGTTGCTGACATTAGTACCCTTGTGCGTGCTCTACCGCCGTCTGTGCCAAATGGATCCAAGGAGGACAAGATCTGGGCAGCCATGAACATGGATGACAGTGAGACCCCATATGAGACGTTCAACAAACGATTCGACATCATGTTTGGTGAAGACTGCCGTGATTCACATGGCCGCCTTCATCATGTCCGCCGTGGAAAGCTAGGATTAGGACTAGTCTGCTTGTACCTATCAAAGCTTGACTGGTCGGATTTTCCCTTAGATCTTGTAGAGATCAAACTTCAACGTCTTCTGGCAGAACTTCAGCACCTTCGGTGAGTATCTCATTCATTCCCATCCCCATATACTCATGAATTATTAGGGGATCTGACAACAATGTGCAGCCTTCACGACCGCGACCAGCACGCGCCACAAATCTCACATCAAAGCTCAGGGATACTAACAATGTTGAGAAAGCCAATCTCTCATTCCAACGTAAAGCGGTACAAGAATTTCACTCCCGCCAGGCAGCTGAAGCCCAGAAGTCTCATACCACAAAAACCCCACCACCTGCTCTTTCTTCCTCTCCAACAGAAGACCGATCAAACTCAGTTGAAGCAGCCGTTGTTAATACTGAGACTGATGGTGATGATATGGAAGACGTTGATGAATGGCTTACGCACTCTACATCAAATACAGCATCATCTTCACAGCTCAAGCGTACTGTGTCCATCGTCATTGATGGGGACACTGATGATGAAGACACCCGACGTGCGTTTTGGAATTTATCATTCATCTGATACTGATTATTGTTGTAGCTAAAAAGAAACATGTCTCACTTGGAAATCCGGTAGCAGTTGATGAAGAAGGCCTGCTCCTTGACGTAGACGTTCAGCCAATTCAGAAGGATCCACCAACACGAGAAGATAAGCGGCGTGACATCATCCAGTTCTTCCATCCTCCTGTGGTGAAGGATACAAACGGAAAGAAGAAAAAACAATGTGTCTGTAAACTGTGCCCGTGAGTTCTGTTGTAAAAATGATTGTTTCGTTTACTAATGTGGTTTCTAGCATCACTAAGAGTATTGTCAATGAAATAACAACTTTACGTCGCCATCTGGAGGCCCACCACTCAGTCAGTGATCTATTAACTGTTTTTCTTTCACAACCTCACTGGACGTCAGGGAAGGTATCGTAAATGGGCAAAGAGTGTCAATTTCGTGTCAAAACTGCCAGGCGACATCAAAAAGTATAAGGAGGCCACAGAACGGGCAGCACGGACACTTGACCAGGACTGTGTAGAGAGAAAACTATCTGACCGTGTCATCCCCTACTCAGACAGGTTGTTTCGTCGAGTTGCACTTGAATGGCTTATTGCCACTGACCAGGTAAGCAGTCAGGTTTCATCGTGAATATCCGGTTGAGTTATACGTTTCATTTTATAGCCCATACAAGCTCTTCAACACCCTAACTTCAAGGAAATGATTGACGTTGCCTCTCACGCAACAAAGAGCGTTACAATCCCCAGCCGAAAGGCAACGCGAGCAGAGATCAAAACCATGTTTAAGGATCACCTTGGCAAATTAAAAGCTCGTCTTAATGTACGCCATATCTTCATTCGATATTTTTCTTTCTGATTGTTTCTAGGGCCTAACGGTCACTGGTGAAGTTAGTTTAACATGTGACGCCTGGCAAGCAAGCAACACAGATGGCTATTTTGCTGTGACAGGTCACTGGATTGAAGAAATGACTCCGGCTCAATGGGAGCACAGAAGTGCCCTCCTTGGGTTTACACGAGTTAACAATGCCCATAGTGGCGAACGGCTTGGTCAAGCACTGTTCAAAATCTGCAGGCGAGTGGGCATTTTGCACAAGGTACCAAGGTCTCATTCCATTTTACATCGCATCATCTAACCCACATATTTTTATTGTTGAAGATCGGTCACATCACTTGTGACAATGCATCAAATAATTCCACAATGATGGAAGAGCTGGCAGTGCGATTAAAGGCCGTGACAGGGAAAAAGTACAAATGGCATAAACGAAAAATCAAGTGAGTCTTGAGCAAATCTACTGGTCTTTTTATTTACTAGTCCGCATAGCTGTCTAGCACATGTAATTAACCTTGCAACTCAGGCACTCATTGCGACATACAGCAAGTCACCACACTTTGATCCCAAAGATCCTGAAGCGCACATACCAACGAGCCGTGATGAGGTGGGCTTAGTAAGGGCTATTGTAGTCAAGGTATTTTTTTATCCCATGCTCATACCATTGATTGTGATCGGATGCTTAAAGCTGCTTAGGAACGCTCTTCATCAAAACGTAAAGAAATCTGGAATATGGTCCAGATTAAGAATGCGGTTAAGCCACTTCAACTCATCCTTGACATGAAGGTACGTTGGTCATCAACATACCTGATGCTTGATCGGGCGGAACGAAAGAAAAAGGTATGTCTAAGCAGTGGCCTTAATAATGGCATTCACTTATTGTATCTTGCAGTGTATCAATGACTTCATCGAGGAACTATACTGGGATGAAAAGGATGCAGCAAAGCGTTACAAAATCCGTGAGCTCAAGCTTACTGACAATGAATGGACAAGAGTGAGCATGTTCTTGGGTCTCCTTAGTGTGCGTCTAAGTTACTGCTACTGTTATTATGCCATAGACTCTAACATTCTCTTAGCATGCTGACAATGCACAGCAAGCATTCTCGTCTGATCAAGTATCAACACTTCACCTTGCGATTCCTGCTTTTGAAGCTCTTCATAAGGCATGGTCTACTCGAGCCGATCGACTAAAATATGGGCACTTTGCTCCTGCCCTTCAGGCTGCATGTATGAAGATTGATGATTACTATGAAAGGACAACTGAATCACCTGCGTACATCATGGCAATGAGTAGGGTTGTTTATTCACATAAAAAATATATGCTAACCTAATTCTAGTCCTTAACCCGAAGGAAAAGATGAGATATTTTAGGAAGCATTGGTCATCTGAACTTCATGAAGATGTTATCAAGTGTGCAGAGGAAGTAGTACGTGCTACAGTTCTGTTCCCTTCACATGTTAAGTTCTAACTTTTATTTCTTAGTTTAAGGAACGTCATCTATTGCTGAGTGGTAATTCACCTGCGATGCAACCGACACAGTATAAAACAAAGAACAAACTTCATATCTTACTCCGAGAGCTTAGCGATGATGAGGATGTAACTACAGATGCTGGGACTGATGTGCCAGAAGATCCTACACGGCCATGGTTGCGGGATTTCGGTGCCTACCTTGATGCTGTTGAGCAAGTTCCTGATGGCTGCTCCGCTATTAGGTGGTGGGGTGTGAGCACTCCACTTTTTGTACTGTGATCTAAGATGCTAACTTGACCTTTCAGCTCAATGCACAGCGGTATCACCCTGCTTGGTCCTCCCTAGCTCGAGACTACCTTGCAGTCATGTCCTCATCAGTTTCCAGTGAACGAGCTTTTTCAACAGGGGGTATTACAATAAGTAAACGTCGAAGCTGTCTCAAAGGCGACATAGTAGAAGCTTTACAGTGCATGAAGTGTGCAATTCGATCAGACTTACTCTTTCCAGAGCCAGCCCCATCATCAGTCTTTGAAGCAGAGATAAATGAGGATCACAATGACACGGTTCAGGAGAATGAAGGTGGAGAGGAGTCAGATATAGACGTAGAGGGCTGGGATGATTTACTTCTTAAGGATGAAGATGAGGAACCTGTTGTGGCAATGGATACCGACTCAGACTGACCTGTGTTATTGTACTCTATGATAATTTTCATGGTCACACCCGAGTATTTTGGAACATGTTGCCAGCGCTCCTATACACAAAAGCCGCGGCCTGGGCCAGGCCGGGCCGGAGCCAAGCCCTAATTGACGGCTTTGGCCTGGCCTGCTGATTTTGCAAGCCGGAGCCCCTTCAAGCCAGGCCAAAGCCGGGGCTTTGGGGCCAAGCCGGGCCGGGAACAGCACTAGCTAGATCCAGGTCGGTAATTGTTTCATTCTCGTTGAACGTCAAATAAGTGAGGACACGCGTGGGTAATTGGGCCCATCAGCAAGATACGTCATTGGCTGTGCTGGATCTAGCACGGCTATGAGCCACCTAGTGGCCCTAGTTTAATCTAACCAGGAGCCATCGGCACCAGCAGTAGACCTGCCATCCCCTTGGCCGCTTCGAGGTATGCAAACGTAGAGCTACTTAGTAGCAGTCCACATTGTCCCTAGGGCCAGATAAAAATTGTCGCTTGACACTAGTACTGAGACTCTCTGCCCAAAGAGTGGAGTTTCACTTGCGTATTTTTGGTGGCCAGGCTGAGGAGGGCGAACCATATTGTGTGGATCACCGACACAACTGTCATTCATCTGCATTGCAGTCTCTATAAGGACCAAAGATAGAAAGGCGCATGGTCGTTTCTTGGCCAAGTAGCTAGTCCATTTTGGTGTTAGCGAGCTTTTTTAGGACGACACATGACGCATTCTTTGTGGCACGTTCACCTGTCGTTGGCCACATTGGACCCTTTCATCCGCACACGCTTGTTAGCCATCATTTCGATACCCACAGTTTCATCATGTGGCTAATCAGGACCACAAACTCATAATGAGACGCACTGGCATAGTCTGGAGGTGTATTTTATTTTAACCTGGACCTCAAGTCCTCAACGGCCCCTGTAAGCAAAGTAGTCAACACCCTCACCGAACAAGCACTCAGTACTCTCAACTCTGATGGCCGACTATCGTTCGCGTGCTAGCCTCCAAGCCCCTTATAGACGCTGGTCGTCAACACTTTCCGGGCTTGCACCGCCTTCGATTGTGACGGACTTCAACCGGCGGGACAACAAGAACACCCTCTACTATGCTGTCGGACGCCTCTGGCCTGACTTGCAAGGCTGGATAATGCTCCAAGCACCAACCGACAGGAACGCTAATGGGTCCAGTCGAGCCGACAACGTCGAGACTAGCGATTACGCTGCTATCATCGATCCTGACAGCATTCGGAGGCACTCTACTCTGGAGCGAGTTGGGTTTTACAGTATGTGCCCCACGTGTCGTGTCAGGGACCCCGTTTCTTATGACTCACCCCTGGTCTCGGAATCCAGTGTCCCCCCAAGCCTTTGCCACCGCCCGCTCTCTGATGCAAGTATTCGCTGCGTGTGACTATTTATCTGAGGACCTCCTCGATTGCGACATCAACCCCTTCTTCCTGATCTATGTCTCCGCGGAGTGTGATCTGCCACTGCCGAACGGGTTCAGCCGGAAGCTGTTCTGGAAGCATCTTGACGGCATCGTTCGCGCGCAGTGCTGGCGCGGGCTCAATGCCGCTCACAATCAAGCGAGCACAAGCAACGGGATGCATGCCCGTGCTGTCGTTGCCGGTACGCGGCTTGAATTTTCGCAGCAGGACGATCCCGAGGCCATCGTCCATAAATTGGTCGCGCTCCTCCAGAATGTCGCTCGGGTTTCGAAATCGACCGGAGCCCTCCCCTTGCATCAATTGAAACTGGTCATCTCCGGCTCCCGTTGGGAGGTCAGCAGCCATCTGGGCACCTTCCGGCACGATGCGGTGGTCGACGACTTGGGGGCTGGCATGGACGTTGCGTCCTTCGCCATTCTCGATATGCTCACGCGATTGCTGCCCCATTGGCGGGATGGCATCTTGCAGGTGCATACCAACGACATTTGCGTCATGTGGGGCGTCCGCGGGATGTACTCGGGTGCGTGGCACGTCGTACGAGCAATCTGCGCGGAATATGGCGTCCAGCTGCGGGTAGAGCTTGTCGAGAAGCTGGGCTTCCGTGTACCCCCGCAACATGACTACGTGGCAGGGCCTCCCGAAGGAAAACTGCGGAATCGTGAAGTTGTCACCGCAGTCATGACATCGTTGGCGGCGACCGGACAGCAAAACACTGCTCTGTATCGGAAGATGCGAAGCTATCTCATGGTGTGGTTGACCTGACCGTCCTTCATTCAAGTAACTAGCTTGCGGCTCTTACGACATGGATATCCTCGCAGGAAGCTACAGTATACTCGTCGAATTCACTGCCCTTTTCAGACTTCAGTACAAGCTCCACTAGGCAAGGCCGCAGCACACAAAGCCTGCTCGGCATCATCATTAAAGGATTTAGAATATGTACTACTCTTAACCCATGGGAGGCCTTCAAATAGCCTGTTCTCTGTCTAGCTTACGATTCTTAATAGTAAATATCTGTGTTAATGATCTGGTAAACGCATTACTCATTGGCACTGAACTGGAACATGTAACTTAAATATATACAACGACTGTCTTTGGCAGACGCAGACGCAGCCTGCCGGGTGTAAGGGTTATGAGTGCCACGCTCAACCATTCCGCCAAAAGGTAGTCATTAAACGAATTACCCATTCGTGAAGCTGAACTACTGCACCTGGGGTCGGCTCCAGCTTTTGTACTGTACGTCACCCTGCAACTCGGTCGCTCGTTGCAGTCACACCGGCTTCACACCAAACCAGAATAGTAGTGTATTTACCTGGGTAAGGCCCTGGTGAATGCCGACCCGGCAGTTGGCGAATCAACTACCCATGCCCACATGCCCACGTTCCCAGGACGTCCCGCGTCCTGGCTTGGTTCTGCATCGGCACATGCATTTCAAGACTCGATGGCACTAGCTCTACCAGATGGCGGAATTCCTCAACTAGCCCGGATCCAACGCACTCACAAGAGTCACCCCAACTGAAGGCGAAAGACAATGGGACGAAATGAGTTACCATGGGGCAGTGGCCCTACTTCCCTCCCAAAGTTTTGGTAACGCACGAGCGTGTTTGCCTCCCGAAGATGCAGGGATTGCCCTGATGGAGGAAGAGGAGAGATCAATTGGCATACCTGTGATGGAAGTATTGTGCGCCAGTTGATCTCTCCTCATCCCCCCCCCTCAATGCGATCACCGCATCCTAGCCAAGCAGACCCGCTCGCGCGCACTGAAACTTCGGGAGGGCTACTGTCCATTACTGTAGGCCGAGTCTATGCAGACCTCTGTGGTCCCATGCCGAGCGTTTCCCGTGCGGGGAATGTCTATTTGACACGTACTAGATAATTAGCCTAGTTGCGAGTAACTCAATTTGTGGCCTGTTCATGATATGATACGATACAATATGATACGATACAGACCCGATGCGATGCTAATAATTAGACGAAAAACCGAAAAGGGAACTACGTCCCAGTGTTTTCCAGAATTGGCAACCAAACCTTGGTGGAGGGCGGCCACGTTTTTTCACGCCACCCTCGCGGTGTGTCAAGGGCACATTCTACTCCTTCCCCAAAAAACATGTGGTAAGCGTTTCAAGGCACTAGATATTCTTCCCGAGTACTGACACGTCTCATAAGCAAACATATTTTAAACGCGCAAGTCTCCATCCGTGCCCCTTGTTGCAAGCAGTGGTTCGACTGCTCCGAATGTCACGCCGAGACGCAGGCGCATCCGCTTGCGCGGACGACGGACATGACATTTATCTGTAAGAAGTGCAAGAAGGCCTTCCGCAAAGACATGTCCGTTTATGAAGAGAGCGACGAGTACTGCCCACATTGCGACAATCACTATGTAAGCCCCCCCCGCGTCGGTCGGCCTAGTTACAGTTACGCCGTGCTCTGACGCTCTCCCTGCCCTCTTCTCTCTTTGACAGGTCATCGAGGCAAAAACACCTCAAGCTGCCATCGGAATCGAGGGAGAGGACGCACGCATCGATGCACGGTACGTTGTCCCGTAGTGTCACGTTTTCATTCACTGATCCGAGTCTTCTTTTTTTTGGGCACAGGCTTTTGAGGGACGAGAGGATCAGACCAGATACTTCCCGATCATTATCCAACCTGGACAGTTCTGACCGCCTCGAATAATGGTGCATGCTTGTAGGACATCCATCACATTTCTTTTATAGAAGTTGTGTTTTTCTACTCCGAGGAATTTCCGAATCTTCAACAATAATACAAAAATTACAAATGTAGAATGCACATGGGGCCCTCCTCGCATTTCGGCACTCTGGTCTGCCCAGTCTGTGGACTAGCACCTTATGAAATCTCGGCCATCATAATCACACGTCCCCTACGTCTATCTGTTTCTCTGAACTTGATGTTTTCGCTGGGGGTGCTCCAGTATGTCACGTGGGCGTCAATGCAACTCTTCGCGAAGGGGAGGCCTAGAAGCTCAGGTCTAGCCGCCTCTCATCGGCAAATGACCGATGAATCCAGGCTTATCACTGTGTTGGTCTCGTCAATGGCCCAAGGTGATACTAGACGTCTCGGCGGCTTGGATGGCGGAAATCGTCATACGTTTCTCGTGTTATCTGCTATTCGATTCCGATTCTGCTCCCGCTGGACTGGACCGTAGGCTTTCCGCTTTCCGCGTCTGCTCTCTGACGAACAGCTTCACAGTTTCACCCCTAGTCATGCTTGCTTCCTTGTGCTCTCCCCCGTGACCTGCGCGTCTGACCATACAAGGTCCTTCCGGGCCGGATCTGTTTGGCTTAGTCACAAATTATCCAATAACTCCTCGTGACCTCCCGTTTTTTTTAAGGTTAGTAATCGAGGCGTTGGGCGCCTACGCCCACAATTAGACCCAGAAAAGATGCGGCAGTCGACATTGAGAATGAAAGATGCCGCTCAAAGGGTCTCGTCCCGACCTGACCCTACGCTCGGCTGCTCTCAACGAGCCAAACCTGGAATCACCTTCCGTTGAGCTCCACTTCGTCTAGTCCCGTAGTTCTAAAATGCGTAATGATCGCACGCGGTGGGCGGCCACGAGACCCTAATACAGCCGCCGCAAACGTTATCCGTAACTTTACTCTATGCGGGGAAGTATCACTTTCTAATCCGACTGAGATTAGTGATCAGCGGATGCCTCCTAT
>QLOT01007678.1:0-12703 GCA_003313875.1 Russula aff. compacta | reverse complement strand
TTACATCATCTCCTTCCTTCTATGGTAACCTACTTTCCCATGCTCTGGCACCAAGCCACCTCCACTTCCACCCACAATTACATTACAATATCTCTATTACGCTTGGACTGCCCTGCCTCAGATCCCTTTGGCTGCTTACTAATCTACAGCTACTAATACGTGTTTCATAATTCTGCTGACTCGTTACCTAATTCTGCTGACTCGTCTCATAGTACTTACTCATAGAGGCTTACTACATACCTAGCACTAAGTGTTTCAGCACGGCACCTTGCCGCTCTGATGCGTCCTGCCGCTCTGATGCGTCACAGAGCGGCATATGTACAGCCACAGTAGTACTCTAGTATATAAGACCCCCTTAGAGTGAGACCAAAGCCTTAAGCTTGGTCTCTTGTACAATACAAGACCTTTCACATCCTCTAAAGTGTGAACTAGAAGCTTAAGAACCATCCCCTTCCACTTGAGCTCTTTCAAAGCCTTTGAAAGAGTCTTCTAAAGCGACTTAGAGCCGATGCGACTCTTCACTGCTATATCCAGAGACCCCAGTTCCTTACTAGGAACTTATTGTCATTCCAACATCAACTCCACTCAGAATCACCTGCGTCAATTCTGCGCCCCCATCCAGTGAGACTGTCACTGGTCGAAGCAGTGACCTTCAGCAAAGCCTGAAGTGACAAGTACAACGCTCGCAAGTCCCACTTGCGAGGAAAGGTAATCAAGCCACAAATCTCCCCCTGGGGTGACTAGGTCACAAACGCTGTATTCTCCTAGACAAGGAGGCGTACAGGGCGGACAGGAGACTCGACTTAGAGAGTCTCTAGCCCAGCGCCTAATGCGCTTATATACCTCGGCCTTAAGGGCCGGTAGTCCGAACTATGGTACAGTAATGCAACAGTAGTAATCGTACAGTAATCAGGAATAGTAAGAGAGACAACTAGTAAGCGACTAGACTGCTCACAAAGCAGAAGTCCTAATCCAGTGCACTGACTAAAACGCTGACTGATGCTGAGAGATACTAAAGAGCTCCCAAAGCTCTTACTCATCGCCTCTGGCTAGCCGTTAGTCATGCACAGTCATCCTGCTTACTCCAGGGCTCTGTCTTCGTCATCCTGCTCCTAGGGCATCCTAGAAGCCATAGTCCATGTGGTATCGTGTGCGCCGGACCGTGACCGCATAGCCGGTCCGTGCGTGCCGAATCCTAGAGAGAACGTCCATCATCTATACTTACCGATCCTCAACGCCTCGTCTGCCCTCTGGAGCTTCACCAAGCTCCTTCCTTGGGCTCCTTCATCGTCCGTCTGCCCTCTGGAGCTCCACCAAGCTCCTTCCTTGGGCTCTAACCTCGACTCTTGATGTCCCCGTGGTTCACGTAGCCTAGTGGCTAGCCGCGCCGTGACAGAGACGCTGCTGCATGTTGTACCATTCACTAGGATTTGTGCCAGTAGGCGGCACAGTGTAGTGAAGATGGTCCTCAGCCTTGTATATGGTCAAGATGGCTTCAAAGGTGCCACCATTCTGACCAATCTGTCCCATCAAATTGGGACAGCTTGATGCCTGAAGGAATTTGGAAAGTTGCTGCATAGGCATTTGAGATGCACAAAGTGATAGCCATGCTAGATAATGGATTTGCAGCCATAGCAGTGCTAGGTGCAGGTGGTGTGCCTGGTCAGGCAGTTGGTTGGGACATGTTAGGTGTGACTGTGCCAAGGAGCAGTCAGCAACAGTCCCTGCAAAGCAGCACAGGTATAAAGAGTGCATGCCACCTCCTGTCTATGTAACTATAGGGCCAGAACACTATTGTGTCCTGTCTCTGTATGCGCTTCTATGTATGAATATAGTAGGTATCCTTCTAGTGTTACTCTAGTACCACTGAGATGCTACCCGCAGTCTCAGGGGAGTCATGTTAGAGATAAGCCAGCAGCCACTTCCCTAGCTCAGGATGCAGATGTGAAGGTCTGCCACTCTAGTGGGTCTGTGGAGTCTCTAATTAACACCTAGATGATTGGGTGCATAACTAGGCATACAGAGGCATGGATATCCTGGCTGTAAGGCATTGGAAGTTCCCCAACACAGCAACGAATACTTATGCCAGCCAGACCTGCATGCTTGAGCTGCTATGTGTCTACTTTCTATCTAGCGTGGCACAGTTGTAACTAGGCCCAAGCACTATGGGTGTGACTAACCCATGCCTTGTGATAGAACCAAAGCCACTCCCACTTAAGGGCAGATGGCCAACCGTTCACCAGGCCTAAAGCCAGTCTGAGCTTCCCCAGACTCACCTAAGTGCATAGGGCGCTCTATACTAAGCAAATGACTGTATAGTTATAGCACACAGTGACAGAGTGGGCTTGGTACACTTCTCCTATGCCTAGGTCCATTGTGCACCTCGCGCAAGGTCCTTAAGACCCCAGCACAGACCTAGCCAGGTTGTCTACCCCCATGGGCTCAACATTGCCTGCTAGTTGGAGTAACGGCAAACAAGAACATTTACTCACTGTGTTAGACAGTTGTGAGTGATAGAACTTGTTGTAGTGGTTGTAAAGTTTAGAGCACAGGGCCCATAACCTGATGAAGTTGCAGCGAGTGGGTCTGGGACACAGAGATGACTCTGTAGGAGATGAGGTGTCTAGCTCACTCCTAAAGGTGTATTTATACACTCTGTGGTCTACACATGTACATAAGCCCTTAAAGGGTGATTAGAGGCGTCCACAATATCGCATATACAGTATAGCCTAATGCAGAAACAGTCCAGCGACTTCATGCACACCCTGAGCCCTGAGAAGGGGTACATGTTATGGACTGGGACTTGCATCGGACTAACCTTGCTTACATCAGTTTTCACCTTTTATGGTAACCACTTTCTCACACTCCAGCTGGGAACCTCCTCCACCTCCTCATACCTACATTGCTATACCTTTATTATGTTCCACAGCCCCCCCCTTTATGTCACGTCCTTTCAGCTCATTACTAATACTTACAGACTAATTCTCTGATGTGTTTCACTTGCCTCTTTTGGACTACTGACACTTACTTACTGGCTGAAATGTGTACCTACCAATCAGCCGCTCAGACGCATCACCAAGCCATCCCAAGCCATCTAGATGCATCACTGGACATGCCAGCCATCTAGGACATGTCCCATAGGCACTTAGTAGTAATACCTTAGTACCTGTACAGCCTCAGTAGCCACAAGGGGCTATAAAAGCCTCAGAATGCAAGACCTAAGCCTTAAGCTTGGTCTCTTGTACAATACAAGACTGTTTGTTTATTCTACTTCATGTGAACTAAGCTTAAGAACCATCCTTTTCCTCTTGAGCTCTTCAAACATCTTTGAAGAGTCTTCTAAAGCAACTTAGAGTTGACGCAACTCTTACCTGCCATATATAGAAAGACCAGTTCCTTATTAGGAATTTATTGAAACCCTGACACCAGAACTTGCTCAGAAACACCTGCATCGTTTCTTCACACCACTCAAGCTAGAGCCGAACTGTTACCTTGAAGCAGTAACAGCCCTTGTCTTCCTCCAGAAAGAAGACATTACAGAACCAGGAGAATACACAGATCGCTAGGGATCAACTCCACTTCACTCAGCAGCATTCACCACTAAGACAGTGGTCTAAACAGAAATTTCCAATAACGCCTTCAGGGAAGATCCTTGAATCCATCCAAGACCCTCACCGCAGAGCAGTACAGCATCTCTAGCTGCCAGATAGAAGACCTAGTTGCAATAGTGCTAGCGCACTCATTCTAGAACAAAACCCACATAAGCAATATCCACTCTGGCTATTGAGCTAGCTGAACACCAGAACCCAAAGAACCAATGCAGACCTTCAGACCCTCTATGTCACCACCAAGGGTTTGGCCGCAATGATAGACCAAGTTGATAGTTGCCTAGTAGTTCTTCAAGTGGTTGAGCTAAGTCTCACAGCAACTTAGACGACTGATAGAGTAGGAGTTACTGCTTGCTGCACTTCAATGCAGTAGCCACTCCTTTGTGGGGAAAGGAAAGGGGAAGGGGAACGATATGAATTGAGACAGGAGACTCAACTTGCCGTCTTAGGGACGTCAAGGAGTCCTACTTATACTACAAGACAAGTACTAAGAATAACTATGCCAGCACACTACTCCACTATGACTAGGTATCCTAAGAATAACTACTCCACAGTGAGTCATGATCCGGTACAGTAAATAGAACACTCCACAATGACTCCTATATCGTACAATAATAGCACAGCTCCACAGTGACTCACCGCTCCACAATGACTCGTTGACTTCCTCATATGGCCGGTTCCAGAACTTACAGGAGTGTGGTGCACAGCACCACTCCAGGCCGGTTGCACTCTAGAACCCCATCAAAGAGAGCAATGTGCTCAGATTATCAGAAGACAGACCCGCAATGCCCAGTCTAGTGTGACAGTACACGTAAGCATAAGAAAGAGGGTAATGATCGTATGTGATTGTAGCTAAGCAATCATAAAGGAATGTACGTGTAAGTGTCAATCTGAAACGGTTTGATCATACAATAATTGGTCAGATGATAATTAGAGTAGATCGGGCATAAGGCTGCTATCACATTGTTCTAGGGTATTGTAACAAGTCCGATGTTCATGGAGTCCATGTGCTACCAATCGCTCTAAGTCTGTAATTGTCCTGGAGCAATAAGTGCCCCCTGTAATGTCTGGGCTGGTTCTACTGAACCCCTGAGCATGAGACTGTCTGGTCCAGGGCTTGCTGCACAGATGTCCATCTCAACAATCTCACACTAGTGCTGTCAGGGCTCAGCTTGGCTTGGCTTGGCTCTGCTCAGCATTGGCTCAACCAATGTCACGCTAGACTGGGCGTGGCGGGTTTGTCTTCTGAGAATCTGAGCACGTTGCTCTCTTTGATGGGGTTCTAGAGGGTCTGAGGGTCTGCGTTGGTTCTTTGGGTTCTGGTGTTTGTCTAGCTCAATAGCCAGAGTGGATATCGCTTATGTGGGTTTTGTTGGTGGTTCTAGAATGGTGTTTGACTAGGACTTGATGTAGCCGTCTCGTGTGCTAGGGGAGACTGGTCTACTGAATACGTATAGGCTATCCCTCCATCTGTGTAGTTGTAGACGGCCTCAAAGGATGGTATTTTAGAGGGCATCAATAGTTGGTTCTGGGTTCTAATAGAGACAACCTGTAAAGTCTCAGTGGCGTCTGGTGAAGCGTGGGCGATTGCCTAGTGATCTGATTAATACCACATGTTGCTATCTGTTGCAACTTCTCTATAACATCTAAGGTCCTTTATAGATGAGGTTGATTGGAGGCTTCAAGTCCAATAGGATCTCCTTGCTTGCCTATGTTGTGGACTTGTACTATTATTTTCTCCGGACTGGTTTTGCTTACATCATCTCCTTCCTTTTATGGTAACATACTTTCCCGCACTCCGGCACCAAGCCACCTCCACTTCCACCCACAATTACATTACAATATCTCTATTACACTTGGACTGCCCTGCCTCAAATTCGTGTCCCTTCGGCTCCTTACTAATCTACAACTACTAATATGTGTTTCATAATTCTGCTGACCCGTTACCTAATTCTGCTGACCAGTTTCATAGTACTTACTCATAGATGCTTACTACATACCTAGCACCAAGCGTTTCAGCACGGCACCTTGCCGCGAGGACGCGTCCTGCCGCTCTGACACGTCACAGAGTGGCATATGTACAGCCACAGTAGTACTCTAGTATATAAGACCCCCTTAGAGCGAGACTAAAGCCTTAAGCTTGGTCTCTTGTACAATACAAGACATCGTTCACTGTAATAATTGAGTGAATCTTAGAAAGCTTGAACCATCCACTTCCCCTTTCCCTTGAGCTCTTTCAAAGTCCTTGAAAGAGTCTTCTAAAGCGACTTGGAGCCGACGCGACTCCTCACTGCTATATCCAGAAACATCAGTCCCTTATTAGGAACTTATTGTCATTCTGACATCAACTCCACTTAGAATTCACCTGCGTTAATTCTAAGCCCCATCCGAGCAAGGAGATCCTATTGGACTTGAAGCCTCCAATCGACCTCGTCTTTAACGTTCTCTTAACTGGGACTATTGATGTTATAGAGAAGTTGTGACAGATAGCAACACATGGTATTAATTAGATCACTAGGTGATCGTCCACGCTTCACCCCACACAGTTCACAACGAGCAGTGTTTGCCATTTTGCTCTTGCACCCATCAACTTCTATCAGCGTATAGATCCCTGTCAAGAGGAGGGGCAACCTCTATCCATAAACAGCATTCACGCGAGTCGCGCCCGTGACTGTTTATTCAAGACCTAGCTATCAACATCGTTCTAGACAACAACTATTACTAAGTGGAGGCAACCGCAACAGATGGCTGAGTCCTTAGTACCAACCAACCAATTTCAATCGTGGCTATCGAGCTTGACGATTACCTAAACCCAGAGAACCAACGCAGACCACCAGACTATCTAGAACCCCATATCTGAGAGCGACGCGCTCAAATCATCAGAAGACAAACCTGCCATGCCCCGTCTAGTGTGACAGCCTACCTGCACCTCTACATGACCTTGGGAGTCTACTCCCAAATTTCTGACCCCAATGTGTATTACAGCCTGAAGGAGAAGTGGGACCAATTGAAGCAGCTCTACTCTGGAGCTTCTGGCAGCACCACCATCTTCAACAATTGGATTGTGCTCACACAAGCCAAGCTGGACAAAAGCCAGCCCATGGGGCCTCAGCTAACCAAGCTGAATGAGGCCCATGTCAATCTTGCCAACACCAGGATGGGTATCACTGATACCCAGTACTGCTTTATCTTACTCAAAGCTCTCCCAGTGTCACGTCCAGGCCGACATGTCAATCCTTCGAGTCAGAATTTGACTAAGTTGAGAGTCACATGACGCGATGCATGTACACTGACAAGGGTTTGGGATATGATCGCCTCTGACTGAGGATAGACAGCTAGCACTTCACAAGTGGCTAGAAGACTTAGAGACACAAAGACTGCTTTACAGGCAGCAGTAAGCCTTCCTGAAGACCTTGTAACAACCTGGTATTGTACAGGAGAACAGGCTTAGGGCTTGTTCTATCAGTTACTAGGGGTTTATATAGATACAAGCACTATTGTCATATTAATTGAGTGAACAATGGGAGATAGTCCTAATCAGTGTAACAATGGGTTTTCTGCTATATATGGTGAACAATGGGGAGTCAACCGAGAATGGAGAACAATGGAGAGTGAGTCATTTATAGTACAAAAGGAGACAAACAATAGGAATTGGTTCAAAAAGGGAGGAGTTGTGACATTACCCCCTTGTTAACGTCTCTAGAAGGTCATGACTTCAGAGAGGCAGGTGGTATCGTAGTTCTTGTGATTGAAAGGTGCCTGACATGGTTTGTTGGCAACACAGAAGCTGTGGGGGATGGGGCAGTCCCAGGGAAGGTGACCAATCTCTGTGCATAGGGTGCAGCGAGAGATCTCATTGCAATATTCTGTGAGATGTCTTCTCTCTCCACACCACTCACATTCTAATTCTTCATGGACTGCTGGTTCAATGTACCAGGGGTCATCAATTTGTGCAAGTCCTTCTTCTACGATGCTGGTTTCAAAGATGTCGAGTGGTGGGAGATCGTAGAAGAGACAAGGGCAGAGACAACAGTATGCATCCGCTTTGCTGAGCTTGTGATGGGACTCTTGGATATGCCATTGGAGATTATTGAAGCAGATGCGTGCCATGTTGACTTCATCCACCATCTTTCCCAGCTTCTGTTGGGCACGGTGGAGATGCAAAACTTCTGCAGTGAGTGTGACGTCTCTTCCTTCATGAATGGCCCAGTCGACAAGTTGTGTAAATGGCTGGTCAGCATGGAAAAGGAAGGCTTGCTTCCTGGACAGCTCTGGGCGGGGGTATGGGTCAGCATGAGCTCTCAGGGACTGGAGGTACACTTGGCAATTGGTGCCGCATGTCCCTCGTACGATGGGATATGTCTCTGGGTTTCCCCAAGTGAACTGAATAAAGGGAGTGTTGATGGAGCCTTCTTCAATGGTGGTTCCATCAACAAGCAGGATGGCAAAGTCAATAGGGCGTCCCCTGGCTTCATTATCGATCCAGCCAGGGGGTACGTCAGCAGCAGGATAGGGAGGGACAGGGGAACTAGGAAGTGGGATGAGGTTGGCGACGGCTGGGGGTTCTGTGTCGATAGTGACTGGTGCTGGCAGAGTTTCATACGTGGGGAGAGGGGAGACCGACGTGGTGGAACATTGGTTGAGAGTGATAATGTCAGTGGGGAAAGGGGTGCCATCATGAGGGGGTACCATAAGGATGGGTTTGGGGCCAGCTAGAGTCTCAACAGCTAGGAGGGTCAACTGTTGTGCAATTTCGGTTTGGCCATTGTTGCTGGCCTGTTCCATAGTCGTGCTGATAGTGCGATTTTGCTGGAACTCTCTAGCTTCTTGCGTTTGTCTTGCCGTTTCTTCTAAGGCACAGCAGGCTCAGATACAACGTACGTCGTTGACCATGATGCCATAGTGGAAGGATTCATTGATGAGAGATTCAGATGGAGAGGGGGACCAGACTGAGCTATGAGAGGATGGAATGTGAACAGAGTTACGAGAAGTGTTTGAAGAGGAATGAGTTGCAGGCATGTTAGATTGTTTGGTAGTTGTCTGAGGGAGAGAACTGAAGAGTCGTTTGAGGTAGGGGGTGGTGTATTTATACATGGCATTGTCCACCTGTGGGGGAAAGATAGAACTCTGCTAGAAGGTCAGGTGTGTGTAGGTCCTTGTGATTGATCCATGAGTCGTCAGCTGATGGATATCCCTTCCAGTGCACAAGGTATTGAACTTTATGTCCTTGTTTCCTCATGTCTTTGATCGATTCAATTTCATACTCTTCTTCACCATTGATTATATCAGGTGGTGGTCTTGTGAAGGGCTGTCCATATGCCTTCGTTTCCTTATATGGGAGAAGTAGGTCGCCGTGGAATACGTTATGGATCCTCATGGATAAGGGGAGGTCCACTCTGTAAGCACTTGATCCAATTTTTTCTGTGATTGTGAAGGGTCCATAGCGCTTAGGGCTAAGTTTCTTTGATCCAGGGTTTGTGAAGTTCTTGCCCTCTACCCATACTTGTTCTCCCACCTTCATCTCCATGGTTTTCTTTTGTTCTTTGGTTCTCTGGATGTGTTGTAGATGCTTCTGTGCCATATCTCTTGCTTCTATTAGGGCTTCTAGACGGTCTTTGGTTGCTGGTACTTCGTCTGGCACTTCTGTGATCGAGACTTGTGGTTTTATACTGATTAATAACTCATGTGGACTTGCTTGTGTGCCATCGTGTTTCCATGAGTTGTGGGCATATTCTGCAATAGGTAGCATCTTGGCCCAGTTGTCTTGTCTGGCTGTGGACCAGGGACAAAGATATTGTTCTATCCAGGCATTCATGCGTTCTGATTGTCCGTCAGTTCTTGGGTGGAAGGCTGTGGATAAGTTTTGTGTGATGCCTGTTGCTTTGCATAGCATTTTTGTGAATTTTGAGGTAAAGCGGGGGTCTCTGTCAGAGATGATCCTTCTAGAAAGGCCGAACCAAGGCACGAGGTGTTTCAGATACTCGTTGGCTACACCAGCTCCATCTATTGTTTTGTGACATGGGATGAATTTAGCAGCTTTTGTACATCCTTGATTGACTATGGTGAGGATCAAGTTGAAGCCTTCCGATTTGGGAAGATCCATGATAAGGTCCATTGATACGTATTGAAAGGGGCCTTGTTTTACATATGTATCTAGTCTGTGGAGTGGTAGTTTGATCCTGTGTACATTTGTTTTGGATTCTTGGCAGCAGGCGCATCCTTTAACGTACTCTTCCACGAATTCACGTAGTCTGGGTCCTTCATACTTGTTCTTCACCAGATATCAAGTATTACTGATGCCTGGATGACCTCCAGTTGGTGAGTCGTGAATGTTCCATAGGATTTTTCGTTGTAGGTGAGGGTCATCTTCCAAGAAAGTTTTGTGGAGGAAGAGGTAGTCTGGGAGCAATGTATGTGGTTCATCAGTATTCACCCCCTTGTTAAGGTCGGAGTGACAAGAGAGGAGGTCGGCAACTGTGTTAGAAGTTCCTGCAATGTGCTCTAGGATATAATCATAATCCTGAAGATATTCCATCCATTGAGCTTGTCGTCCAGTGATTTTATGGGGTTCACGAAAGTATTGTAGGTTCTTGTGGTCTGTACGAACAAGAATAGGTTGATCTGCACCTAAGAAGAAGAGAGGGCGACCACATTTGAAACCAAAAATGACACCAGCAAGTTCTTTGTCGTGTG
The DNA here is from genome assembly GCA_003313875.1 of Russula aff. compacta. Taxonomy (NCBI): domain Eukaryota; kingdom Fungi; phylum Basidiomycota; class Agaricomycetes; order Russulales; family Russulaceae; genus Russula; species Russula aff. compacta. The sequence goes on along the minus strand of QLOT01007678.1, from coordinate 2,402 downwards.
CGTCATAGTTGTGTTCTGCATCTTGGAGACTGCAGGAGTGGAAGGTGATGGGATGAACACCATCTTTGAATTCTTGAGAGATCACTACTCCTAAGGCGTATCCTGAAGCATCAGTTTCCATGATGAAGCATCTGGACCAGTCTGGGGTACAAAGAATGGGGAAGGATACACAGTCATCTTTTAATTGAAGAAATGCTTCGTTCTCTCTGTCTGTCCATTGGCATTGAGTGTTTTTCTTTGTTAAATCATTCAATGGTCTGGCTTTGTCTGAGAAGTGGGAAATGAAGGTGCGATAGAAGTTACAGAAGCCTAGGAAGCTGCAGGTTTCTTTGACAGTCGTAGGTGTAGGCCAGTCTGCAATACCTTGGACTTTGATTGGGTCCATGCGTACTTTGCCGTTGCCAATGATGATGCCTAGATATTCAACCTCTTTCTGGTGGAAGCAGCATTTCTCAGGTTTGAGATAGAGGTCGTGTGAGGCTAATTTTGTCAGGAATTGATCAACTCTTTCTTTGTGGACTTTATCGTTGTCTTCTGTGGCTATGATGACATCATCCATATAGACTCTAAGCCATCCTTGAGCGATTTCTTCTCTAAAGATGTCATCCATCATAGTTTGGAATGTCACAGGTGAGTTGGTTAAGCTGAAGAACATCACTGTAGGTTCAAAGAGTCCTTCGCTGGTTTTAAAGGCAGCTTTCCATTCGTCACCTTCCTTGACCCTAATATTATTGTAACCCCAATGAATGTCAAACTTGGAGAAGAGTTTCTTGCTGGAGAGATCATGAATGAGGTTGGTGATAAGTGGGAGGGGGTATTTGTTAAGAATTGCCCATTTGTTCAGATTTCTATAATCCTGCACTGGTCTAAACTTGCCATCTTTCTTTCGAATGAGGAAGAATCCACTTGCATAAGGTGATTTAGATCATCGTATTCTTTGAAGTCACAAGTTTGCAACCAGCCTGGAGTGGTGCTGTGCACCGTGCTCCTGTAAGTTCTGGAACCGGCCATGTGAGGAGCTCGACGAGTCATTGTGGAGCGGTGAGTCACTGTGGAGTTGTGCTATTATTGTATGATACAGGAGTCATTGTGGAGTGTTCTATTACTATACCAGATCATGACTCACTGTGGAGTAGTTATTCTTAGGATACCTAGTCATAGTGGAGCAATGCGCTGGCATAGTTATTATTAGTACTTGTCTGTAGTATAAGTAGGACTCCTTGATGTCCCTAAGATGGCAAGTTGAGTCTCCTGTCTCAATTCATATCATTCCCCTTTCCCCTTCCCCTTTCCTTCAGAGGAGTGGCTACTGCCTCGTAGTGCAGCAAGCGGTAACTCCTACTCTATCAGTCGTCTAAGTCGCTGTGAGACTTAGCTCAATCACTTGAAGAACTACTAGGCAACTATCGACTTGGTCTATTGTTGCGGCCAAACCCTTGGCGGTGACATTAGACTCAACTTTGTTCAAAATGGCTAGCAGCAGCCAGAAGAAAGCCTACAGAGTGACTATCCTTGCATCAGAAGAAGTGGGTATAACAAGACCCAATACCCTCGTAGCAGTCCTAGGCACCACACACCCAAGGAATAGAAGAGGACACACTATCGCACTAGTGTGCAAAGACAGTAACAAGAGGATCAAATCAAGCCTCAGACAAGTGTGCCTGTATCAAGGATGGTGGACAGCAGTCCAGTGGGACTCATTGAACCAGTGGTATGAAACCACAGAACAACTCAACACATTGCACAAGTACGACTCTACCAGCCAAGAAGGCGACAGCGATATTTCCAACCAAGGCTCTGAAGATGAAGAAGAACCAGAGGAACCGAAGCAGGAAATCGACACTCAGATCAGACAAGCACCCATTGACCCAGAAGTCAAGAACAGCCCCCTAACACCACTATTCCACACACTGTCCCCAATAACCGAAGAACCAACCATGACGACCCAGACCCAGACAACAGCAGCAGTCACAACGTCGACCCCAATCTCAGTCCATATCCCATCCGCATTTGGAGAATCCGGAGGACAAGGCGCAGATAGAGCGCAACGCATTACTGAAAGACTCCAGCAGGCCCTCAGATGTACAGGACCCCCTGGAGGAGGTGGTTCTGGCTCAGGAGGCCCTGGTGGACCACCAGGAGGAGGACAGCCAGCCGGCGGTCCTCCAGCAGCTGGACAACAACCAATACCAGTCGCAGCAGAGGTCAAGGCCATGGGAGGATTGCCCCAGATATTCTATGGCGATCGCTCCAAGGCAGATGATTTCATCGAAGAAGTCAAGGGATATCTATGCCTCAATTCCGATGTGGCCGGATATAATTCCCCTTACAAGAAGGTCGCATTCACCCTCACCCTCATCAAAGGCGAAGAACCAGCCCAATGGGTTAGAGACATGGGAGCC
>QLOT01007675.1:0-25045 GCA_003313875.1 Russula aff. compacta | reverse complement strand
GGGTAGACTGGATGGTGGTGGGGGGGCGGGCGTAGGAGAAGGTGAGGGCGAACTGGTCAGGTCGATCACATTATGACTTGACTGTCGTGGCGACGGCGGCAAGTTGGAAGGAAATGCGGTGCCCTGAAGGCTGGCCATTGGTGGGTGATGAGAGCTTGGAGGTGTGGTGCACTGTGGATATCTAGATGCGGGGGGCACTGTGGGATTGGGAGAGCGGCGGCGATACGGGCTTGTGGGGGGCGAGGAAAGAGGATATATTTGACTTGTCTGGGAGAGAGGATGGAAGAAAGGAGACGGAGGTGAGGGCGCTGGTGCTGAAAGAGAAAGTGACTGGAACGAGTCGAGGCGTTCGTGGTTTGCCATGGTGGGGAGAGTGTGTCTGGTTGGGGGATGTTGGACTTGAGGAGACGATGGAGGTGGTACTTGTACAGGATGAGGAGGGCTAGGAAGGGAATTGCGAGGGTCGTTTGTACAGCCTCAGCCTCTCAGCCTTACATCTCATTTCATTTTCTCTTTCGCTGCCTCACGCTCACACTCACACTAAGGAGAATGCTTAGTCACCGACCCCCTTCCATTCTCTCTCTCTTTGATCTTAATGTACATCCAATCCACATCCCAACCACACACCTTCCGACCCGATAACGTTCTGATCGATGATCCTTGTCAGTAGCTCCTCTGCGATACCCAGTGTGCTGAGAGTACACACAGCGATATGGTCCAGACGCTCCACTAGCCCAACCCATGGCTTGAAAGGCTCGTCGCGCAGCCTCCTCTTTCGCCTGCTGCTTGCTTTTTCCTGCCCCTTGGCCTTTTGTTATTCCATCCGCTACAGGACAGATACTCAGCATTTCCACTGAGCAATAAAACAGTCTTACCAATGCACTCAACATTCCAGGTCAGAGCGTGGCCAGGTCCCGACTGTATCGCATTCCATTCAACCTTAACCCCGCGCTGCGAAGCCGTTTGATTGAATAAAGCCAGCGTCGCCCCGGACGTCAGCGTGTTACCCGGAAGAGGCGGCGGAGGGGTCGATGGTGGAGGTGGATTGATGGCAAAAGTCCCCGTAGAATCATTTGAGCTGAGATCCGGCTGCACCAATGGTCTGATCCAAGCTTTGATGGTCGGGTGGCCTTGTTCTGTGTACACAGCACCCACGTAGGCATCGAATAAATGTTTCGTCTCCTGTGAATCTCTCGTGTCAGTATAAGTCAATCACCGATCTCAAGTCGGAGCCTAACACCGGGCGTCTTCAGATCCTCGCGAAGGTTGGAAGGACAAGCAACTTTGTCCCGCATCCCGTAATAGGTTACCCACTGGTTGTAAGAATCATCCGATAACGCCTGCTGTAGTTCTACCTGTGGCGAATTGGTATCGATGTGAGATGACATCTGAGGCGGCTATGAGCACTTTCCTCAAGGTCTGCTGCATCCATCATCGGTCTCTTCTCAAAGAGTATTTCCGCGATTACCATGTGCAACACTCGTTGCCCAAGGAAAGCGAGGCGCCTGCCATCGCCGAAACGATCATCCGACATCGGGACTTTGAGTGATGAATGGACGAAAATCGCGAGTACGACATCGCTTTGCACAGGCGGGAGAGGCGGTAGTGTCATCTTTGGTTGAATGCCGGGTTGCTTGCGAATTTTCTTAGATACCACCCAACTGGAAGCAGGTAAGTCACTACCGAAACGCCTTTTGAAGGGTCGAGTGTGTGCTTGAAATGGGTTCGACTGCGCCGACAAAGGTGGCATCGATATCAGTGTCACGCGGCTCGTGTCTGTGCTTCTACTAGGACAGGTCTCGTGCTGCGTCACTTATCTCCTCTGGAAACGCACAATAGAACGACCGCCACTCGAACAGGAACAGGAATCGGAAGCGGAAGCGTTGACGTCGAGGGTTGCACCCGACAACACATTCGTGGAGTCTCGAACGGAGCTTGCGGAGAGTGAAATCACTCTGCCCAGCCCAGCCTCTTTCTACTATGTACAATAGATAGCTACATTATAGCGCTGAGTAACGTATCAGTTGTGTACTTATTAGGGGCTCATTTATTTTCACGTCTTTCGCGTTTCCTCAGAACTTCACGGAGCGCAGCGACAGTGGCAGTTTGTCCTCCCGATTGAGACTCCAGCCGGGAGATAGCAGCGTGTATACTACTCATGAGTCATGAGGTGTTAAGCGAAGAAATTGTCATTGACCAAGGACATTACCTCTTCGATCCCTCCGTGGTTACGGGACAATCTTTAACAAGGTGATGGGGCCCTCCGCAAATGGGGCAGCCCGGTTGATTGCCTGCCTTTTGCCGCTTCTTTGTGCTACTCGGGGCATCGGATGGACGTTTCTGTGATGCTGATGTCTCTGTAGACCCACCCCTGGCAGAGAGGCTAGAATGTGGTACGTTGCCATACCGCACTCCTCGATGGAGAACCTGCGGATCAGGAGCCCTGGGACGTGAAGAGACACCCTTTGCAGAACTTGACGCCTTGTTTTTGCCCGTCTCAACAAGTCGCAGGGGTTGGTTATAGATAAAATGGAGTTGCCCACGTTTCTCCAGCGTAGAGTCGATCATTGCAATTGCATCACGCTGCCAAGAAAAATGATGTTACGGGTCACAGCCAATATACATTGAGAAGACGTACACGGTCTTCGAACGACTCGCCTGTTTGCTCAGTGAACAGTATCTGACGGTAATGCACGAGATTCTCCGAACGTTCAGTCATCCCACAAGTGCCTCGATGAATGTTCCCGCACATAGCACAGATGGCGGTCTCCATTGAGTGGGTAGACAGATCATGCGTTCTGTGCTGAGCATACGTCCGGTTGACAGGATCGGAGGTGTAAGGGGGCAGAAATTGCTTGTTCGACAGGACCGCTGACATTTCAGAGCCTTCCGCAATGGGGGCACCAAGCTCAGCGATGTCTTGCCTGACCTCATCGCCTAACGGCTCATCGCTGGAGCTCGCGGACTGACTCAGGTTGGCATTGACGTAGGCGTCCGACTCAGAAGCTGTGGATCTAGACTTCTTCTTTCGCTTCCTTCCTCGGGGTTCATCTTTGATGTCCAGAAAGTCTAGTTTCTGCTGGATGGAAGTGAGCGCACCTGTTTGTGACAGGAAGCACAATTAACCGTACCTGATTTTCAGCAGCGATTGCAGCTTTTCGACGGACACCGCGTCCGGTACGCTCTGTTGCTTTCGTCTGGGCCTGTTCCTTCACGATGAGCTCCAAAGCGTGTGCCCAAGAGTCATTGGTCTCTGTGGGCTCGTGTGCCTCTTCTAGCTCCTCCAATACATCATTCTCCGCGCTCCATACTTTTGCGAAAGAGAAGACCTGGGCATCCTCTTCATCTGTCTCCTCAGGTGGTGCTTCCTCTGTCCCGGTCTTCTCGATTAGCTTGTCGAGATCCTGCTCCGAGTCTGAAGAAAATGAGTAGCCTACTTATGAATGAGCCATTCTAAACGCACAAGTAATATCACGAGAGGCTGCCGTCTCGTCGAACAATGCTTGAGCTCCATATGTTAAGATGGATTGGACATCATTGCCGCCTTCCTCGTCGTCCATCTTTTGGACAATGACATGATCCAGAATCAGTTTTTTCTTCCCGGTTTGAATAATGCGCTCTATTGGTGGCGATAAGGAAGTAACTAGACAATGATTTTCTCTCAGAGCATACCTTCGGCTGTGTCTTTAGCCATCAATTTGAAGACTAGGCATGGTTTTGTTTGTCCGTAACGATGGGCTCGAGCAATTGCCTGAGTGCAGTTAGAATGAAGACATAATAAAAGACCGGAAAATCATACTTGAAGGTCCTGGGGACGATGAATATACGGAGATCCTACGAAGAAACGCAAGAACATACCTGATGGGGATTAAAATCAGGGTCGAAGATAATGACAGTGTCCGCGCTCCACAGGTTGATGCCGACCCCGCCAGCTCGCGTAGACAAGAGATATATGAAAACATCGGATCCACGACGATTGAACTCGTCCATTCCTTTCTGTCGCTCCGATTGTTTCGTGTTTCCGTCCTGGCCTAGAGTTAGGGGAGATCTATAGCCATGTGCGTGTTTCACTCACTAGGCGTAGATACTTAAATCCTTCACCTCCCAAAAAGTCTTCGATGATATCCAGGGCAACGACAAACTGCACTTGATCCATCGGCAACGGGATAGCTTGTGTAAGAGGTGGTACATACTTGGCTAAATAGTAGGACTCGATGGCCCCTGACCTTGAGCTTGGGTAGCAGCGCTTGTAGGAGACGCAACTTGGCACTGCCGGCTACGAGCCTAGAGTGGGCCTCAAGCGGGCTCAATCCTTTCGGCTCGATGTCATGGGAAACAAGGTACGGGTGTTGGATGCACCTGTGAAGATCTTAAGAGACTATGATCTAGAAAGTAGGTATACATACTTCCGCAGCTCCATAAGAATATTGCTCATGCCACCTGTCTTCGGTCTCTTCGAAGAGTTTTGGGTGTCATTAGAGGTGGAAGTGAGTGTCTTTAAAATCTCGACATTTTTCCCTGACAAATACATCCGAAATCGGTGCCAATGTGAGGTGATGCACGTAGGAAAAAATACACACCTAGTACGGACTTGTAGACTTCCTTCTGTAACGGTGTCAAGGATACAGGGACGATAACCTCGTTCTACAAACTATGGGTCAGACATACTCTTCCACTCTACTCTGTGACAATAATGAACCTTGGGAGGCAGTTGTAAGACTTGACCTTTGAGGCGCCGAAGAAAGTAAGGGCGTAGCCTGTTGTGGAGTTCTTTCACAAGATCTTCGGTCAATTCCATATGATCTTTTTCGAGTCTCTCGAGGTCTCCCCACTCATTCGGATCAAGGAAGTTCATGAGATTGAATAATTCCCGAATGTTGTTGTTCAATGGCGTCTGGGAACACAAATGATAAAAATACAAATAACACTTTCGAGACAGAACACTTACACCAGTCATGATGACCCGGTGTGATACTTTTAGCTCGTTCAGCTTTTTAAACAAGAGACCATGGTCGTTTTTGACTAACGGGACGCATGAACTTTAGCCGTTGCCCGAAACATAGTGCTTACGTCGCTGCCCTTCGTCGACGATCAGTACCTCCCATCTAGGAACACTCTTTATCACCGTATTGAAATCCTTGGAAGTAATAGTGTCGTATGTGGTGACAAGAACGTGGAACTTTGCGCCAGTAGTCCCTTGTATCTTTATCGGATGCGTTAGTTCATACCGTCTAATGACCTCGCGGGACTTGGCTTCGCCGTAAAACGGGACCACACGGATGCCGGGTGCCCAAGATGAGAACTCCCTCGCCCAATTTGTGATCGTTGAATGGGGAACAACAACTAGAACAGGAGCCGCGTCGAATCTCTGGATGATATTACCTATGAAAGTGACGATTTGAACCGTTTTTCCCTGACGAAATGGGTCACGGATCAACTAGAGACGCATCAGGAGCATACCAGTCCCATCTCGTCCGCGAGAATACATGGTTGATGATTCCACCAATTGTCGCAAAGCCAGTTAAAACCATCGATCTACAATGCTTAGCTAGTCAGAGAAATGAGAGTTGTTAGGAAAAGGCTACTTACCTGGAAGGGCATAAGCTTGAGCTGCTCTTTCTGTCCAAGATCCGGTTGTCGGTCTTGCTTCAATGCGTATCTTTGCCGGAATTCATCCTTTCGACGTCTCTCGAAGGCGTCGATTTGTTTCTTGTTGCGGAGCTTTATGTGAACCCCCCGAGAATCCAGAAAGCGTCCGAACGCCACTTTGAATGCCGAATATCCTGGTTCGCCCTGGCGAGGCGGAGAATCCCATGTAGCTGTAATTTTAAGTGTGATACTGGAATCCGATTTACTGACAATTGCTGTTGCTTACCTTCGTCATACCCGAGGTCGTCCCATTTAATGAATGCCCACACGACATGGTCAATGTCATCGATAGAGAGCTCGTCCTCCTTCTGAGCCTCCCACTCATCTAGCGTTCTTGTGTTCCGCGCGGATGGTACTTCACCAGATTCAAAGGCTTCGTTCCACTCCCTCTGGGCGTCAGAAGTAACGGCAGTGTCTGTTGCTGCCGTCTCATTCGAGCCTTTCCTCTTGTTCGCCTTCGACCTTTGCTCATGAGGACACCACACCAAGACATCCAGGACGCGGTCCACCGTCTTCCAAGCTGGGGGTATTCGTCGCTCAGCGTCGAGAGAGGACATTAGTGCAACATCTTCCGAGCGAACTTCGGCCTTTGGTCGAGAATCGTCTGATTCCTTACTTGATCCACCGATCCCCCCCTCTGAGACCGCGTTGGCAACTTGGTCTTCTTGAACAGCGTGCTCCAAAAGTTCAACCTTTGATCCATGTACCAAGAAATTGCGCAGGAGTCCTGCATGGACGGAAGCTAGCCAGCCGTGAGGGACCCATTGTACTCGACGATAGCTCCGGTCTTGCCATTTGATAAGGTATTCGCGAGGCAGGTGTATCTTAGGGCTGATCGACTCGCCATGGGGTAATTCTGGCTGCCGTGCGTTGGGTGGGTATGGGCGCCAGGCCAGAATCTTTTCCGCGCGGTACACAAAGGATACACAGTCAGCACACGACCACTCTTGATTACGCTGATAGTATTCAGCAACAGCCTCAATGCCGACTCCTTCGGCAATGCCCTTGATTACTCCGTCAGGAGGCGAGAGGTGTGCATAGTGCGCAAGCCGCTTGCAGAGCCTGCAGCGGAACAGAAGTTCCTTGGAAGGCATCGTGGGGTCATTGCGCTGGCTCCTGGTCGAAGGATTCCGATCGGAAAGCGCATCTCCTTCATCAGGCACAGCAGAGTTCGTACTGATGACAGTCTCGGAACACAAAGGGGGAATATGGTCCTCAGCCTTCGGAGTGCCTAAAGATTCGGGTTCGAGAGCAACATTCTTGCAGCCCATACAAATACCTCCCTTCGAGCACATAGAACAGACGAACTCCGTCGTCTGGTAAGATTCAAGACCAGGCCGTTTCGGAACATGCTGTAGGTCTTTGTTCTTGCTACCATCGACGCTCATAGACCTCGTGTCCACGAAATCTTTCCCGTGAGCTGCGTTCAGGGTCACAAAGTCCCGTGCTTGCACAGCTTTGAGTATTTCGTCACGCTGGGTACTGCCCAGACATCGCCAATGTGCGGCTAGGGGACATTTCAGGCTGGAACGACGGGATAATTAGCATGACTCCAGACCATGAGAACATAAGCTTGCCATCGAACCCATCCACCCAAACTGGCTAACTTGTCTTCGCTGTCGCTGTCCTCTTCAAATTCGTCTTTGGGCTTTCGCTTAACTTTGTTCCTTTTTGCTAATTTTTTCCGCTGCTCGAGGAGGATATGCATCGGCTTCCGCTGACATCTTTCGCACGTGTACCTGTGTGCAGATAGAGGACCATTCTCCAGCTCGTCATATTCTAAGTCAACGATGCTACGGATGTGTCCGTAGGCAGCACGGGAAGCCTTCCCACGCTTGGGAAGGTTGAAGTTACCCTTCGACCGAGAATTAAGAGCGGGAGAGACGTGTACACCAGATAATGAGTCCGATTCGATGTCTTCAAAGTCGTTGTCCATCATATTAGTTCTGAGGGACTTGCGGATGCGATTAGACCTCCGAATAGGGTCCACGGCATCGGAAACACTCGTCTCTGAGCTTTCACTCTCACCAAGAGTGGGCTTGCGGGGACGCATCTTTCTGGGACTGAAAGGAAGGTCCGTACGCCCCCGACCATTTTTGAGGGTGGAACGCCTTGCACTTCTTCGAGATGTCCAAACGTTGTCGTCATCGCTCAGGTCTGTGACATCGTCTCCTTCTGCGATGTCGCCTTCCCACTCTTCGTCTGAAAGCGATCCGACAGATAGGGCCCGTTGTCTAGAAAGTCCATTTAGCTCTCTGAGCCTCTTCGTGGATATCCTGATGAAGACTTTGGGCCGAGAGTCGGGGTGGACATTCGAACCAGAAGGGTCAAAAGCGGAGAGTGCACTTGTCTTCTTCCTGTATTCTAATATATAACAGTGGAGTCAATCTATCAAGCGTGTGCCAAAGCGGAACAGTGATCTGCTCACTGTATTCGGAGACGGAGTAAGGAAATGCCCCAGCGAAGGCTGACGCCTCAAACTAGTATTGAGGTGAAAGGGGAGAGGGGTGGACTCAGTACCAGCGAGAATAAGCATAATTAATAGTACACTCACTCTATGTGCTACCCCGTCGGCGTTCTCTACATAATACCAAAGGTTGGTGTCATCGCGATATTCTCCAATGATAACTCGATCTGATAGCGGATGGCAATAGTCGAAACCGTCTGGGAGATCCCGATTTGAAACAACTTGATATTTGACGCGTTCTGAAGGAGCCAACGGAGGGGCCTCAATGTAGGCCACTATTCCAGGAGCATGTTTAGCTGTAAATACCTCCCTAGCAGACGGGGATGCTGGCACAAGACTACTCTCCACAGTCAAGGGAGATGGAAACGGGCTTTCCGAGCTGAGCATTAGAGGATCTAGTGGCCCTCAACACGGTGGGGACAAAGGGCTATTGAACTGAGCGACATGACTCTATGCGCGTTCTCTTGTCAATCTATTACATAATAAACGCGCTTCCCTAAAGTGGTCATTGTGAGGACTGGCGGGGACGGAGCAAAGCAACGGTTGAAAATGTCTCGTCAACCACCCCCGTTTCCTTCTAAGCGCCCCGCACCCGTCGGCATTGACGCGTCCCTGTACTCATCCTCGGCCACAAAGCCATTGCAGATAAACCGTTCCCCCCGACCTACAACCCCGAGCAATGCCCCAGTCTTCTCAAACGACTCCCCTACAGGGCCTTCCCGTCCCCAAAGGTCCGACCTTAGGGTAAACAAGGCCCCAGACTACTTTGTCTCCGCCCCCCAGGCGCGTGCTTCTAGGGACCGCAGAGACAGCGCGAGCACTATGAGATCAGACATATCTAGCTCCAACATTTACCGTACTAACGGAAGTCCATCAAGCGCCAGAACGAGACGCCCAACCCGATCTGGTACGGAGGAAAGCGATGTGACGTCTCCAGCATCTCTCGCCGTTGTTATGTCCGCTTTCCAGAGCGGTCTGCGCAAGAAAACCATGAATACCTATGGTGAAAATCAGTGGGAAGAACGTCAGCAAGCTATCGAAGCGGAAAATGCTACCCAAGAACGTATCAGACGTAGAATTCCAGGACGCAAACAAACCGGCGCAACCAAGACTGGTGACATCGATGGTGCGTAATAGAGTCTCTGGCGATCACTTGCTGATTTCCCACCTAGCCGTGTTGGGCCGAATAAAGGATGACTGGGAGTTCGTGATCGATCCGGAAGTAAGATTCGGATTTTCTACAGCTGGCGAAACCTAGTGCGGATGTAATGATATCCTCTCTAGTTCAACCCCGTCGATCTTGCTCTCCAGCTTCTCGATGATTCGTCAACGGGGAAAGACATAGATACATTTCACAGAACAAAACTTATGCTCTCTCAAGCCCTCAAGGGCTCCGTGGACAGTACGTGATGCTGTCGTCCTATTTGACGATGTGCTAAATTCTTACAGAGCATTTCCAGGCATTTGCTGCTGCCTTGCCACACCACGCTTCATTGCTGAACCACCTTGGAGATACTCACACGCAGATCAAGAATGCGAGGGTCATCCTCCAGGAGGCGAAGGACGCATTGGGTAATAAACGTGCTGATCTCATCCAGATGTGGACAAGAGGGCAGACGTTGGAGGAGATGCTACGGATACTTGACCAAATGTGAGTCTACATCCACACCACCTCCCAGAATAGTTCGCTCAAACAAACTTAGTGAACGTCTCAGAGTGGTCCCTGATGTACTGGAGAGCTTAATTTCCGAGAAGCGCCTATTACAGGCAGCAGTCCTTCTCGTACGAAGTCTGAAGACGATCAAGAAACAGGATATGCTTGATATTGGCGCGGTCGCCGATCTTCGCGCTTACCTTATCGGGCAAGAAGCTGTCCGTACAAATGCCCCACATCCTGTATGACTAACCTCTAACAATTACAATAGGCTTTGAGAGACATCCTTATTGATGAACTGCATAACCATCTCTACCTGAAGTCTTTCTGGTGCGAGAACCGCTGGGCCGCTTACACTGTGGGTCAACAGTCAAGTAAGTCACTGGTTATCGCGCCTTCTCGTCTGACCCTTCTTGTTAGTTCCGAGAGTCGAGTTTGAAGACGAGCCGCTGACTTCGAACGACGTTCTCCGACATCCTGACTCGCCGAGCCTTCCGACTGCGAGAAATTCAAACTCTCAACACTCAAAGTTATCTCGATACCTTCAGGACCTTTCACTCCGCCCTAATGACCCACCTGGCGATATTAACGACTCTAAAATTGGGGGCTCAGGATCCGGACAAGGCATGTCAGCGACCCTCTCATACTCCAATCCTGTCGGACCTTCAGCAACCGCCTCGTTCTCATCCTTGTCCAACTTGGCCAATGTAGGCCCGAGCCAAAACCAACGGAACCCAGAAACAGATTCCTTTGTTTACATCGAGACATTACTGGAGTCACTCTCAGTCCTTGGGAAACTTGGCGGCGGTCTTGACGTTGTTGCTCAGCGACTCCCTAGCGAAATCTTTGCACTTGTTGATAGCACTGTGGATGAGGTTAGCGAACGCGCTGAGTATAACCGTCGCGCATCGTTGTTATTCGGAATCAATACGGGTTCCAAGGATCATTCCACATATACTGTCATATCAAAACCCGCCGTTACTGGTGGTCTTCCGCTGAACATACCGGGCTCACTGGTAGATGCTACCCGAACGGGACACGGAGTGCAGATCAGTCCGCTACAATTACGCCTCACCGCTCTGGAATCGTCCACCAAACACGCCGATCATGAAATATTACGAGATCTATTCTGGACATTGTATTCTAAACTGGACGCTGTCACGCAGGGGTTGCGAGTAGTGTCCGAGGTGGCAAACAGGATTGGATCGGTCAGTCGGATCAATGTTTGCTCTGTGATAAGTCATTACAACACGTTTACCCAGAGGCGTGACTTCAGGGACTCTTCAGGGACCAAGCCTGGTGCTCTGTTCCCATTGTCCGAAATCTGGATGCCTGTGCAGGCAGAGGTACGTCAAAGCAGACATAATACTCTACATCCATAACGCAATTTTCGTTAGGTCAGAACTTTGGTAAATGACTACTTAACTGACGAGGAACAAGGTGTCATGTCTGGCCGTAATCCAATATCATCAATAAATGATGTCTTGCGAGAAGGTAGATTCTCGCGAGATAAATCAAAGGTATGTGCATATACCTCCGTACTTTGTGGCCTCTCCAGGGATGACTTCTTTGTAGCACGTGTTCAGGTTCGCAGATACCAATCCCAAACTCACTGCCAAGTCTCTACGCGAACACGAAGATGAGCTCAACCGCGTCCTCAAGGACACAGTTCCTGGTCTCGTACAAGGTTCTACAGAAACTGCCGTACAAGCAACCTTAGTCACTGCCGGAACGGACGAGCGACTGCTTGGCACAGATCAACACCACCGCCTCCTTGTCAAACCCGACGCATTCCATATAAGTGTACTCTTTCAACCCATGCTCGCCTTCATCGACCGCGTAACGGAGATCCTTCCATCGGGGTTCGAGGCTGCAAGAGCATCAAGTGCAGTTTTGGACGAATTTGTCCTGAGAGTTTATCTCCCACAGCTGGAAGAGAAAGTCTCTTTACTGTTTCACCAAGCCACAACAGGTAAGTTTTTTGCACCTGTCTTTGATATGATTGGAGGCTTAGATTATGAAGGGTCCGAGGCCTTCAATCCCGATGCTTCTTCCACTTGGCTATCGACAGAGCCTTTAGTGAACGTAAGTACCGAGTGTGCGTTTGTGAATTTCCTAGTAATGTCATTGACCATCTCGTAGGCAAGCACGACAATAATGGCTCTCATTAACTCTTTATGCGTAATGCTCAGGACAACACCATTTCACAGGGAGAATCATGCTCGTCTTATTCTCACCGTTATCATTCAATTTTATCAGCGCTGTAGTGATCGCTTCCAGACCTTAATAACGTCTCAAGTGAGCGGGGATCAGGACCCTCGTATTCCACTTGGGGCGCAGTGGGCGCAGATACCAGAAATGGCTGCTTGTCTAAGTGACTTATATCACACTTCGGTGCGGTGCATTGTATATACAATTTGGTGACACACCCGGCTAATCCCGATCTTAGGAAACCATCACGAACAAGAGTGATCTACACCGCCGAGAGCGCGACGCCGAGGCTCGGCTGACCGGAGACAGGATGGTTGAAATTGAAAAAGAAGATCTCATTGGTCCCATGAGAAATGTCTCTTCACTCTGTAATTTGTATCGAAGTGTGGTATGCTTATACATTCTCCCCATCCTGGCGACTGCTTATGATGCTACCTAAGTCATGGTTTACAGCCGGGCTCAACCAGCTGAGGGCTGTGCCTGAAGATAGCTTGTCCCCAACCTCCGCGTTCCAGATAGAGCCCGCCAGTGCTATCTCCCCTTTCACCCCATCCCTGCCTTCGCTCATATCCCTACGCCCTGACGAGCAGCTTCAGCTTCCCCTTTCAAGAGAAATGGCACTGTGGGTCACACGGATTTAACAACAGATCACAGGTCGCTTACAGAATACTAGACGGTTTCATGCACTCCTCAAGACATATGACCAATTGTCGGAGTTGATCCTACATACCATAAGAATCGACGTCCGATGTCGTGTAGCGCATTACCTCGGCCTTGCTATGCGCCATGTGAGCATTGAATTATCTTGCCATTTCATTGAGGCTTGACCCCAGTTGCAGGGCAACTACCATATAGATCAAGGGATTGGTGAACCAGACCCACATATAATAGATCTCAATCTCCAGCTGGGAGAATACCATGATATTGTGTCCTCTACTCTCCCGCCGCAGGAACAGAAGTGAGCGATTTCATCGCTTCAACTATTTATTCTGAGCCTCTTCGACAGATTCGTTTTCCATGGCGTTGGGTTCCATATGGACGATCTCCTCATTGACAACGCTCGCCATGTTCGCCTCGCAAATTCTTTAGGCATAGAGAAGATAAACCGCAACATGCTGGCCCTTCAACAATGTGTGAAAACTATTGTGCACGACGCCCGTGACGGAGAGCTTCTTCGAGCTAAGCAATACTATTCGCTCTTTTTGCTCAATCCACCAGTATGTCAAGACTCGCTCGTGGTCGTGGTTTCCCCTTCTAACCTCGATCGTTAGGACATGCTCGCTTTGATCCGGAAACACCAGACCTTCACGTTCGACCAGTATGAGGTGATGCTCAACCTACAATGCGGCGTTGATCAGGGTCGAAAGGATCGCTCTGGAGCCCAGGCAACGGACAAAAATTATAGCATGTATATTATTGACCTGCACGGGCTTGAGATGGAGGCTCAGAAGGATGCCGATACCTGACCTCTATATGACGTGTAGCCAACTTTCAATGTATACTTAATCATGATATCAACACCGCCTAATAGTCGGGCAAAGTTGTTTCTTATACTACAAAGTCAGTGATACTCACTGTCGTCATTAACCTCAGACGTACAGTAAATGATAATTGAGAATACCTCGCATAGACTTCCCGTGCCTATTGAGCGCTAGAGAAGGGCCTTTCTTAACTAGCCTCGTGCGACGAATGGTCAACAACTACTTTCATAGCTAGCTACTACGACTTTCTATCGCGGTTCTGATAACCAGCGAAGAAACCAACAACATGAAGTATCTCGTATAGAAATGCCCACGTGAGTCGTAAACTAGTGAATCGTCAACGACCCGTACTTCCGTGTTTAAACCATGCCAAATCAACAGCATCCAGTTCCGGGGAATGAGTTGTCTCGTGCTGTATGCGCCATGATAAAGCGTTGGTGGCTAGTGAGACCTCATACTTTCCCGTTGGGTAGTCATTGGAGTTGACCGCTGGTTTACTGGCTGCATACGAATGTGAAAGAATGGGAATGCGACCAAGAAGTTCCCTGTATCGCCTCCGAAGAAATCTGTTCGGCAGCATCCGTCGGTCAGCGACGCGAGAAACTGTACGGGGAACGTATACAGTATCGATTCTACGAGGGTCGGGAGGCTTTTGGGAAACGGGGCCAGCAAGCAACTTGAGTTCTTCTAATAACCCAGCAGTCTGCATGCCAACACCCCGAATCTTGGCGTCGAGAACGACATCTCCTTGGGTAGAATTGTCCCGTGCTCCCTGTTTTTTCACGGAAACCTCTAGTGGAGGGTACAGCCGTTTCCATTGGTCCGAGAAATAGCGCCAGCGGATGTTAACTTCTCGACGTTTGCTAAATGGCCCAAATAGGCGAGCATCTTCAGACGATGGATTTGCCCTAGGTGGTAGCGTCGGCGGCTCGCGAAAGCGAGATGGCTTTGGGGCCTTCCCAGACGACCGAGCATAATGAGATAGGAACAACGCAGTGAGCTCTGGACTATACGTAGGTGGACGGGAGCACTCGACGGACGGAATAATTCGAGGGGGTGCTGGTGCAGCAGGGTCGGAGAGCAAGGGCTATGAAAGCTTGATGGGGTTTCACCAGGGCACGAAATAACAAGGCATACCGTCATGGTGCTCCATTTGAGCGGGCCCTTACGACCATATGCCAGATCAAGCACATGGGCAATGGCCTGTCCGTGGCCGTCATTAGCAAGTTCTAACTTGGAGAGTTCCTATAGAGAAGTTAGCAACAATGCTAGGCATATTTAAATTTATCACCTTTCGGAGACGATTGTAAGTTGCCTGTCGTTGCCTATCCTTGCGACTGTGATCCAGTGCAGATTTGATGTCGGCAGACAGTTTGAGATGGAAAAACTGTCTACAATGGATCACATATCAATGCAGAAGGGTGAAACGTGCTAGAAAATACCGAAGGTACTCGTGAGGTAGAAGCCTTGTTTGTCTCAGAAGAGACCTGTAGAGAGAAAATATTCTTGACTTAGTGGGAGCCGCGGCAGGCCATTGCTTCATGTGATGGGAGAGGGAACAAAGACACGGTTGACTGTGACAGGCACCAACCTCAACCCCTTCAGGCTTCGTCACGAACACGTAGTGCAAACACAGACGTTCACTTGCTACACGATCATGGTGCAAGGTACATCAAGCTATGCAACATTTCTAATCGTAACCCTTCCCGCTTCTCTGCTTCGTCCGTTTCATCTTTTTGTGGTGTTTTTTCCCCGGCCCCTGCCCTCCTATGTTCGCTATCAGCGTCCCGTTTTGTACACCCTGCGTTGCGAGATGGGTCCCATCGTTCGCAACCAACAGGTGGTGGGGATACAGAACGGGCCGAGAGACACTTTGTATCCTCCCCCCTACACCCTTGGCAAAAGGACGTGCAGAAAGACCAGTAGTTTCATCAAAGAATTGTCTATCTAGAGATCGGGATTTCTGGCTTGGACCCGATGGCGGTAGCAAATCAGATGGGTCACCAATAGTATCATCAAGAGGATAGGTGTCAGCGTTCTTCCCAACCCGGGTGTTGGGTGCACGTTTCTTGCCGGCGACGCGTCGGAGGGCCAGTTTCTGGGCCTCACGATTGAACTCATCTGCAGAATAGCCGGGAGGGGGGTGACAGAACAAGAGCTTCGCATTCACGTAGTCTTTGAGGATGTAGCGTGCGGCGCGAGCCTCGTCGGGGTTACCTTGACCGGTGCGTGTAAACCCACGAGCAACTGGTCCAGAGTCAGCGTCAGCGTTCCTTCAGTCTACACATAAGCAATAACCAACTGGCGTAAGGAATAAGCAGGTCCTCAGCATGTGAAGAGCCGTCTCCTCCCTCCTCTGCACTCAAAAATTTGATGTTGATCCCGTACACCCCCTCGAGCACTACTTTCGGTATTCGTCTGACGACCAAGGATACAGGCCCAGTATGTTCGCGAAGCTGGTCAATGGGCAAAACACCGTCACAAACAAGATCGGCCTTCGTTGTCGCAAATTGTGGGAATACTAATCCAGGGCAATCGCAAAGAATGATCTTGTCAGACAGATTGATCGTTTGAAAATGTTTCGTCTTGCCGGGTGTAGAAGAGACCGACACCTTTTTCTCCCCAAGCAAAGAGTTAATCGTACTGGACTTTCCAACATTTGGGTAGCCCACGAGACCAACAACGAGTTTTTCAGGGTGTTTTCCTGAAGAATCGAGGAACTCTACCCGGTCATGCGTTACTTGGGAAGACCCATGAAAGCGCCTGCTAACGGAAACTCACCCGATAAGTCCGGCGCAGATGCAATGAATAGATCCTCTAGTTCGAGGACCGAGAGTACTTTCGTGCGTGGATCTCTATCATCATGAATATCTTCGTAAGTGTCGGGGTCTACATCTTCGTCCGCAATGTCAGATTGGATAGGGTCGTATGATCTAGCTGAGGTGGTGGAACTCGTCTCCGCGTCTAGTGAACTTTCTACTCCCCCTGTTTCCCCATCCTCTTCTGAGGGCGCATTTCGTTGATCTTCCTCGTTCTCTCTGCCGAGTGTAGTTGTGGGCCCCGCCGCCGAAGATCCACGTAATGCTTCCTGTCTGGCGGTGGCATTAGTAGCGGAGTAAAAGGCGTAGCGAAGGCCTTGTGAGTCAAAATATTCTGCCCAGATGCGTCTAGCGGATGCGAAGTCAGCCCTGGACGGTTACAGCACCATCGAGTCCCCCACCTTTGCTCGGTCGTGAGGAGGTCGGCTTTGTTGATGAGTAGAAAATTTTTACGTTTACCCTTCCCTGTTCCCTGTTCTCCTTCTGTCCCCTCTACGTCCTGTACATAAGCCTCAAGGTCTTCACATCGAAACTTCAGAGGGTTGCGAGCATCCACGATTTGCACAATAAGCTGAGAGCGTTCAATGACCCGCCATAGCTGCCTCCATACTTCAAGGTTGCGTTCGAAAGGTGTTAGTAAGAATTTATCGCGGTCTTGCAACCTGCGGAATCCGCATTCAGCCTACATAATAAATGTGTGGCCAGAACTGTACGTACTCGGCGAGACCTCTACGCCACTGAAGGAATGCGTCCTTTTCCTGACGTTCCAGTTGTGGTTGGCCTATAGATTTGGTCCATGGCGGTCTTCTCGGGACCCGCAAACGTTGCTTATTCTCGCTATACATCCTTAGGGTAGATAATTCCTCTTCTTCCGAAGGTAGGTGCGGATTCTGATACGTGCTCGTGGAGGCTTGAATAATCTTCACATTTCGACGCTCTAGCTGGAGGGTGAGCTAGAAGGATATAAGATACATAAGGGAAATTACCTGCAGTAAATTCTGTACCTGCCAATTGCGCTGTGCTCAAGAATTCATCTAGATCTCTTTCCTGTGTGACAGACTGCAGACGAGCTGATGTATCTATGTCGGTCGTATACTAATAAACAAGATTGGGGTGCTGCACGGGACATGCGATCCTCACATACCATAACAGATCCTTGCGTCTGACGAGCGTCTTTGGCTCTACGATTGATAATTGCCCTGCCTAGCCCACTAGAGTTTACATTCTTCGACTTCGGTGTCTGATAAAACGTCAGAAACAAATCTTCGGGAAGTCGAGTCACTGCGTACCATGATTGAAAGGACAATCGTGGAGCAATCAATTATGATCACGTACCAGTGGCCGGGCCGACCATCCGTCCTACACGTGATCGCGCACCGTTGTCTAACCGACTCTGCGCTTTCCTGGCATAATAATCATACTTGTTCGCTCTGTCTGATCCAGTATGCAGACCTATTGACTGAGTTTCTCACCTTACCCAAGCTAGTAGAGCCGCCTCGATTGCAATACCTGGGGCGCCTTTATATCATAGCTCTAGACATCAATACCCCGAGCTGCCGGCAGGCTTGGTGCAACCGGTTACTACATCACACAATGGATCAAAGTATATGCGCTAAACTGGTGTCCTTGGACAAGATAGATGGGAAGAAAGAAGGTAAGCAAATGGCGACTCCAGGTTCTGGTAGAGCGTGTCGAATATCGTATTCAGTGCTACTCCTTGAAATCAACAAACCCGTCACCATTGGACGGAACCCAAACCTCTGGTAAGAATTACCCTTAGTCCGTATCAATACCATCTTGATACCTTTCTAGCACTTATGTGATCCCGGATGGTTACATCTCTAATGTTCATTGCAAGTTGTATGCGTGAGTTTGGCACGTGGTCCCTTTGCACTGCCCTTACCATTCTATTCAACAGGGTACACACTAGCTCCGGTGGTGTCATGATCTCGTGTCAGGTAGTTTCGACAAATTTCTTACCCATTTCTCGATTCGTAAATTCTCTGAAGGATTTCTCCACAAATGGGTTCAAGTTGAACGGCTATGAGGTACGGCGCTCGTCCGTATTGCTCATGGATGGCGACATTATGGAGCTCCCCTCTTCGAGAAGTGGGAATTACTTATCATGCGGGACACCCGAATCGACGGCTGATCCTTCAAGTGCCAGGATTCGAGTGCATACAACTACGTGCACAATCTAGAGAGAGGACTTCCATTTTTGACCCGACCCCACCGACGCAACCTGCGCAGAAAGTTGAGTTCTCCACATGATATTTTGTGCCCAGGCAATCTACCCGAGACATCACTAGAGAGTAGGCGACTTCATTGTAACTTCGCACAACCTTGGAAGTGGGAGTTTTGCGACTGTTCATCTAGCCATGGATTGCCAGAAGCACCAACAAGTCGCTTGTAAGATCATAAAGGCCAAGAACGGGAAGGAAGTTTCAAGTCTCATGAAAGAAGTAGATATACTCACCGCAGTTCAACACGTATGAGCTCCCGATGTTTCTATCGTGCTATGCTGATGTGTCCTTTGGTCAGCCCAACATCAACCGTATCCTTGCCGTGGAAGAGCACCAGCGTTTTCTGTTCGGCTATATATATGTTGTCTCCTGTCGTAGCTCACCGATTAGTCAGACATATTTTTCTACAGCTGTGCACCGGTGGCGACTTATTCACCTACATCACGAGTCATGAAGAAAGTGAAGGTCGGCTATGTGAAGGCGAGGCAAAATACATAATGTATCAACTCCTAAAAGCGTTAGACTATCTTCACAGGAAAGAAATCTCTCACAGAGGTGCGCCATATATCTTGTGCTTGAAGGCCACTAACAATACTCGCCCCTCGCGCAAAACAAGATATAAAGGTTTCGCTATTTTCCTGCTCGATAACATCATACTCATCTATTCTGTCTTTAGCCAGAAAACATCTTGCTACATGCGCCAGGTCCCTACCCTCATGTGCAACTAGCCGATTTTGGACTTGCTCGCCCGCGAGCCGCGAGGTCAACATTGAATGTGTGCGGCACGGTGTCTTACTTACCTCCTGAGGGCATCCTGGCCCTCGATGCCAAAGATCTGAAATATGTTGGCATGCCAGCGGACTGTTGGAGCGTTGGCGTCGTGCTTTACATTATGCTATCGTAAGCAGGCCAACCCTTCAATGCGCAATTGAACCTCCTGTCATCGTAGAGGTTGTCACCCTTTCGATCGGCACCGGGATATCGCCACTAACGGGAGTCACTGTGATGATGCATCGCAGTGTTCCACATCCAGTGAGCTTGAAACGAAGCAGAGGATCGTACGTGGACACATCGACGTTTCCGGAGACATTTGGATTGCTCTGCCTGCCGGTGCGTTCTCAGTTGCCTTGATGCTAATTCGCACTGAAGTTCGCGAGCTTACAGCTCTGTCGCTTGTTAAGGGTCTACTACGATATAGCTATGAGGCTCGGTCAACCATCGCTATGGCTCTAGAGACTACATGGATCAACTGTGACATCGATGACCTGGAGAAAGCATATCGAGAACGCATCTCTCTCACTTGAGCTATACTATGCTATGGCTTGTAGCTGTTTCTCTTTGGCTGTGTCCACATCTTCGTCTTTCTACTTAAAATGGCTATGTTGATCACTTGGTACTCTCACAATGTTAAACGAAACGCTTTCTGCCATGAAAACATAGATATTAATTTTTTTTCATTGCATTGCCAATGCCAATAGTAGGAACCTTTACTCCTTCAAAAACTTGGCATGAACTAAAATAAGTGCTAGCATCAGTAGCCCGTGGAGATCAGTGCTTCCTTACATTGTACATGGTCTTCCGCGAAGGTAGAGACCTAACCAAGTGATGGACTAAGTTGGACTGTGATACGGAGGATTCGCCGTGTGTGCTTACAAAGTAGTAGCTGTGATCATAGCCCGCTTGCTCCCTGACACGTACTTGCCCTTCGTCATAACCTGCCTGGCGCGCAGCCTTGAGAAAGTTCTCTGGAAGAAGTTGGCCAGCCTTGTAGAAGTTGTCACTAGTTCCCTGTATGTTTTTTCGCATGTCTATGCGAGTCATCTATGCGATGAAGAGCGTCTACGACGAACGTAGTCGATAAGAATGTGGACAGGACCAGAGTGCTTCCTAATAAGTTCCGTTGCGTCATATTGTTCCTTCGCCTCATTGATACCGCCTTGGAGGTATCCCTTGAAGGCTTTCTGTCCCCACGGTGCATTGACAGGATTCGATATGGGTGCTAAGGCCGACACAGAACGATACTGTTTCGTTTTTGATGTAAGATATGTGCACAATGCCCCATGGCCACCCATGCTATGGCCAAATATAGACATGCGGGTGAGATCCTGTACGGCCCGTTTAGCTGAAGTGGAGAGAAGCACAAATGGCAGTGTTCACAATGGGTAGACCAGAAATTTCCAGAATTTGAGGGATCTCGAATTGGACGTGTGTCCGCATGCTATAGTGGAGAGCGTACTTTGGATTTGTGGCGTCTAGGTAGAAGCCGGCCCCTGCGAAGAAGAGTAAAGTAGTGAATCGTGAGCGTGTTCACCATGTGGGTCACACCTGTGCCAAAATCCCAATCATCATCTTCACCTTCGATACCTGCACCACGCGGAGAGGTATCAGTAAAGAGGATCGCGATTTCCTCCTTGGCAGCAGGGCCAAGAAAGTTTCCCTTCTGAGCGCTGAATCAGGGTTGGTGTGTGTATCCGAGTTATCGTAGGTTAACGATCGGGCCAAGCGCACCCATTATCCTCCGTGCAAGTCAAACCAGCCAGGTAGAAAAGGACTGGGACCTTTGAGTTTGTAGCGTTTGCAGGCAAGAATAGGTTGAAACGCGCATCTAGACCGCCGAGAGCCGCCGACTGCAGAAACGGATCGATGCCTGTAAGCAAAGCGCCAAACTGACAAAAGGCAGGCATACTTTGAACTTGTACTTCACGAGGTTCCCGCCAAAAACCTTGCTTGATGAAATTTCCTCAAGAGCCGTTCCAGACATGATGATCGCTGTTCGGTTGGCGGACGGCACGGGAAGATATAATCTATGGATATTGAAATGACGTCATGGCCTTTTTGGACGCCCTTCCGCTGACCCGTGACCCTCATATTATCGCAGTCTCAGCCTTACCTCTCACTCATTCCATAGCCATCCCGATCTCAGAACAACAGTCATGTCTCAGCATCCTCCCGCTGGTATGCCACTCGCAATACTACTCAACATTTTTAGCCTCACGTAACCATAGTGAAAGTCGGCGGAAGACGTTTATCTCTTCCTGCACGGGCTCGAGCGAACACTCAAGCGTCAGTTTTTCGTATATACGCTTATGGCTCTATCTGACCAGATGGATATGATGCCTGTCTATGAACTAGCGACGAAGCAGCCACTGCGTCACCTGGGGAGCCTACGGACTACCCTCGTCCATCGGCGCCTGGAACTGAACCGACTGCTGAACATCACAATGACGAAGAAGCACCCCCAAAGAAGGAGCGTCGAAAAAGCCACGGAGCACATGAAAATGAGCGACGTCTGCGTGAAAATCCACAGCGTAGAGCAGATGAGAACTGGCAGCGTCGAGAGCAGAGCGGTCCACCCAAGATCAACACGCGTATCTCCCAACCTGGAGGCAAGGTTGCTATCTAAAGCTACATCGGAAATTGATCATGATGAAGATATGATAAAGGGGAGTTAAGCTGTTGTGCTTTATTGTACTTTTATCTTCACGTTGGATGTACACAACCGATCTGTAAGTGTAAGGGAAGAGAAGGCGATGTATAACTTGCTCATCGTTGCATCACGGGCCTGTGTATGACCTGCGGCGGATTGCCGAGTCCGTCATCTCTTCTCAATATTGTAACGGAGAACTCGACGCAAGGTCAAGTGTAAGGTTTGAAAAAGGTCCCACATATGCTTGACCTCACTGAAAAGGAAATAACGCAGCGAGCTCGCAATGTCGCAATGATAGACGAGCGACAACCTCGACTGCACATGGGTATTCAAAGGACAAATCCACCTAGCCCCCACGCATTCCAAGCCCAAACTACCTTACTGAGATATTTGCCTTGCGTCCACATTCGAAGTGCTCAGAGCACATGATTGCTTGACATGCACCGAAGATATCACACTAATCGTCGTGTCATAATCGTGCAAGTGATATCTCCACAGAGTAATGAAAGAAGATGTATTCAAGCGATAGCCTTCACCTTTTTGCCACGAACTTTCTTTGGCGGTGCTGGTTTCGGTTCCTTCTGTGTCGCAATGAGAGCGGAAACTCGAGCGAGGGTAGCCTGGTTAGATCATGTTAGTTAAGAAGTGATGGTCTGAAGCAGATGAGAGAGGGGTGGTAAGGGGCTCGGGAATAAAGTAGCAATGTCATCGCCAATTCGTCGGCTACTCGCGCCTAGCATCGAACGAGCCCCGATAGCGTATGACGAGAACCCAGAGAAGTTTGATCGGCTCCATCTGGGCAGGGATTTATCTTGCAAACATGTCCACACCCATCCTTCATGACGCCAGAAGCATCTCCAGTGGGTTCTAACGAGAATGCGTATTGCTTGTATTGTAATGAAGGGGAATCGAATATGGATGGAAAGTTAAAGAGGACACGCTTACCGGACGGAGGTCAGGACGGTACCCACGTTTAGCCAGTTGTGCAGCAATGCCAAGGGAGCGACGAGGGCCGGTCCGACTACCAATAGTGGTGGAAGCGTATGCAGAGCGAATAACATGTGGAGATGAGGACTTCTTGCGATGTGTAATAGCGATGCCATTTGCCGACGGTTTCACACCGATAGTCTAATGGCAAACAGGATTCAATTGCATGAAGAACGCGATGAAAGATGCTAACTTTGGCATTAGCAAGACCAGAATACTTTTGAGAGTGAATGTTGACAAGATTTCCCTGGCAGTTTGTGAGGCGCGATGTGCACTAAGCGTGGCAGAAGGACTCACGGGTTCTTTGGAGAAGATGGGGCCGTCAGGGACCCGTTTGACGATAAATGAATTGTTCCCCTAGGACGGTGTCGGTTGTAGTGGTGTGTAGAGATTGGCGTCGACGTACCCGCAAGAGAAGCCATTCGAGGTCGGACGACATATCGATTCGTTGAGGATTGACGGATGGGTGTAGTGGTTGGGTTGGGTTGGGATAAAACTGTACAGTCGTCGGATGATGCCGAGGGCTGCCTTCCACGATACCGTATTTAGCAGGCGCGGCGATCAAGCTCAGGGGCCGCCATGGCGAATACGAATACGAATGCAGTGTCCGTATCCGCCGCGAGTGGAGAGCCCGAGTGGTCCACTCGCTCCCTCCCCTGCCATGTCGTCCCCCGCCCAATTACACTTCCCCTCCACAGATTCAGACAGTGCTTCTTTATCATCCCCCGTCTCACCCCAACCCCTTGTCCCTCATCTTCCCTTCCGTCGTATATCTCTTCCACCTCCTCCCAATTCCAATTTGAACAGGCAATCCGTCGTTAGCTTTGCCTCATTCGAGTCTCTCCCAGATCATGGCACATCTCATAGCCAGATCGCCTCTCCAACCAAGAAGTTCAGGTCTAGACGAACCTCCACAGACGCCCATCGGAAGGGCGTTCGGAGATGTGGCCATCAGGCCCCTGACAAAGAGCGCGACGCAAAGCGGCGCAAGGTCATTCAGGAGTTCTATGACACCGAACGAACATACGTTCAAGGCCTCGATCTTATTTATGAAGTAAGCTAAGTTGTTATAAACCTTTGTGCGACCCTGTTCGTTAATTATGGGTGGTCCATCAGCTATTTCTTACGCCCATTATCGCTGCACTCGATACCCCACATTCTCTCCTCGACCGCGCAGATCTCACCTCCGTGTTCTCCAACTTCATTGACATTTGGAACCTTCATCGTGCATTCTTTTCTTCCCTCAATGAACACCTTTATACCACCGCTACCCCTGAGCCTTCCACGCAGACATTGTCAAGTTTTCCACCGCATCTGTCTCCTGTTCTCCTGTCGCATTTCCCTTATCTGTCTTTGTATACACCATTTGTCACTTCGTTCGGCGCATCCCTGGCTGCTTTAACAACTCTCATCAACACAAATGCTCCCTTTTCTGCATTTATCGCCCGACAGGAAGCCGATCCTCGTTGTGGAAAACTCAAGCTACGCGACTGGCTTCTCACAATTGTTCAGCGTTGTCCGAGGTACCTTCTCCTTCTTAAGGACCTCATAAATTGTACCAATGCAGAAGAACCTGAATACTCTTCTCTCTTGACCGTCCATGCCGTTGTTTCCAAAAGTACGTGACGCTTTGAACCTCCTTTCATCAGATTAGTTGACCCCCCCCCTAGTCACGACTTCTATGAATGCATCGCTCCACGCTCATGCCCAAACTCTTGGCCTTCTAGCTCTTCAGCGCAGTACACCCAACCTCCCCTTTCAGCTCATCGCTCCTGGTCGCACATTTCTCAAGCGAGGCTCACTCACTCAACTTGAGGGCGGCTCTTCTCCTAAAGAACACGACTTTCTCCTGTTCTCCGATTGTCTTCTCTGGCTTGCTAACCTTGATAAGAGTGGTAGCGAAACCGCTGAGCGCCGGGACAGGAAAGCTGTCAAGGCTGGTCCCTTCCCACGTTTAATGATGGTACGTTCACGCAGCCGCAGCGAAGCAGAGCTGTCTGCGCTACGCGGCCATGCACAAACAGACGGTTCTGGAGATGGCTCCTTGCCAACGCTGCAGCCTGCGTCACCCACTCACCCCAGCCAGGGCGTCCCACCAAGCCGGAGT
>QLOT01007650.1:0-14678 GCA_003313875.1 Russula aff. compacta | reverse complement strand
CGACGGCGGCTGTGAGCGATGAAGGGGAAGCGGCCCCTTCCTTTCTGGTTGTGTCCGAAGGGAAGACCGTCTTGGAGTTTGTGGAACATTGCGAAGTTTTCATAGCAATGGGAGGCAAGGAGGCGGCGCCGACTTTGAGCCTCCTCAATCTGGCGAGCCTCAAGAGACGCCTTGAGTTCAGCAAGCTCTGCCTCAATGCCAATGATTTCAGTTGTGATGTGGTGATAGCGGTGGAACTCAGCTGTGAGCCCCCAGTCTTTGTATCCTTCGGCATGCTGCACCATGTCTGGGAAGGAGTCGGAGT
Source organism: Russula aff. compacta (assembly GCA_003313875.1). NCBI lineage: Eukaryota > Fungi > Basidiomycota > Agaricomycetes > Russulales > Russulaceae > Russula > Russula aff. compacta. The sequence continues at coordinate 14,374 of QLOT01007650.1, read as the reverse complement.
CTCCCAGGGCTTCGAAGAACCAGTCAGGGTAGTCTCCTTGTTCGTCAGTGGTGAGACGAGCGGTGGCAAAAAGCTCGTGCTTGTAGACGACTTCTCCCTTGCCGGTGGTGCCCAGGCAGTAGGAGCCATCTTGACGGACGTAGGGGGCGAGGGTGTGGATAGTGGTTTCACCGTCAGTGACTGGGATAAAGAAATCTGGGACACGCCCCTCGTTTTCCTCGTATCCCTCTGGCACTCCTCCATCCTCTTCGTCTTCCCTGAGGCTTTGATCCCTCCAGTGCTTGTAGGTTTTCTCAAGACGAGCTGCGTCCGCTTCGCGCTCTTCCAGACGTTCTTCTCTTCTTTTGAGGCCTTGCATGTCGTTTTGTATCTGTCGCTCTCTTGCTTCACATCGCGTCTTAGTTCCTGCCAACCCTTTAGCGACGAGCTGGAGCTCCGTCTTGGTGGGATCACTGGATTCAAGGGCAGCATACACGGATCGAGGGGAGTAAGAGAACACACTGAGCTGGTCAGAGATGGCCACCACTTCCGAGGGGATTTCCAGTGGGGCTTGTTTATAGACGACAGGAGTCACAGCTTTGCCCTTTGGAGGCGGAATGGGGAGCGGGCTGGTGCTTTGGATGGAGATGTGCGAGGAAGGGGAAGACATGATGAGGGACTAGTAGCGGTCGTGATATGAACAGTATCGCTCTTTGCAAAAGTACCAGTGTTTGAGGCAAGCAGGGAGACCTCGCCTCCGGGTGACACATCAAACACCGGAGCCATATCTATCCCACCTGTTTACACCTTAAGCCAGCAGCCGTTACTGCCAACCGACGTGGGCGTCTGTCCTCTCGGGCCCTGCATGCAGCCTCTGGTCACCGGGATTCTACCGGGTCTTCCAGTCCTACACACAGACCGCCGCTCACCTGCCTCGCGGCTAGGTTTCCGGCTACCCTGTCGCGTCTCCGCTAAGGGCCCACCACGTCTTGCCTTTTACAGGGGCGCCACTCCCCAACCAGTCATCATACCGGGAAGACTAACCAAGGAGCCGGAAACTCCCCATGGGTGTCCTGTCTGTGCAACATCGGCTTCCGGGTGCGTTCCAGCTCACAGGAATCGCCTGGTCTCGCTTTCCCAACACCCATCCACCTCCGGAGCGACAGTCGGATGGTTTTTACTCGGAACCCCAAGAGGCCTTACCCGGGCCCCGCCTGGCTTTTTCCCATGTTGGCACTGCTCTGCAGGCCCTACCAGTGGGTCGTGTGTCCGAGTGGGCATGCGTGACGTGGGGCCTGCAGCGGTGACTGAAGGGGGGTAGGTCTTTATGGGGGCAGGGTTTGAACTCGTGGAAGCGGTGAGTAACAAATGGGGGTCCCTTGAGTAATGCAGCGAGGAAACCGGTGCGGTGCGTCTCAGGGGGTGGCATGCTTTGTCTCCACGATTGGCGGTCCGCAGTTCAAAAGGGTGGCGGTGGTGATAGGCCTTGACTAAGGCTGGAGCGTGCACTTGGTCAGCTGGCTCCCAGGTATCGTCAGCGGCTGAGTAACCCTTCCATCGTATTAGGTATTGCAGCTGATGCTTTCTCCCATGGTACCTGTGGTTAATCAGCTGCTCCACTTCGTACTCCTCCTCATTATCAATCATTTCTGGGGGCGGCCGTTGGTAATTAGCTCCATGCTCCGCAGTTTCTCGGTAAGGGGTGAGTAAGGCGGCATGAAAGACGTCATGGATGGTCCAGGCTCTTGGGAGTTCCAGCTGGTATGCTACCGGGGAGATTTCTTTGATTATGCGGAACGGACCATGACGTTCGGGCGCAAGCTTAGCTGCGAGGTATGGGAGCCTCAGGTTCTTCGCCTCGAGCCAGACTTGATCTCCCTCGTGGAATTGAGAGGGGGGTGTTGCACACGCTGCTTGTTCGAGCGCTTTGTAGGCGGCGTTTCGATGCTCTTGAAGCCTTTGGTGTCTTTCTTCAGCCACTTCGTTATTGGTAAGGGGAACGGGCTCCATTACTACAGCTGGGTCATATCCTAGTAAAACTTGATGCGGACTCAGCTTAGTGGTGGCATTCTTCCATCTGTTGTGAACGAAGGTGGCGAGTGGGAGCCATTCGTTCCAATCGTCTTGTCTGGCCGAGGTATACATGCGAAGATATTGTTCAACCCATTGATTCGCTCGTTCGGTGATTCCGTCCGTTTGAGGGTGAAAGGCAGTACTGATATTTCGTTCGATGCGGAGTTTCGTGGCGAGCGCGGTGGCAAAGTTAGAGGTGAAGCGAGGGTCCCTGTCAGAGATGACTTTAACCGGTACTCCGAACCAGGGAAAGAGGTGTTGAAGGTATAGCTGAGCTATTCCTTCACCGGTGATGGTTGTTTTGCAAGGGATGAAAAGTGCTGCTCTGGAGCATCCTTGGTCGATGATTGTGAGGATGGCGTCTTGCCCATTGGCTTCCGGTAACTGGGTGATGAGGTCTAGCGCAATAGTGTGGAATGGACGCTTTGTCGGGTCCCCAGGGATGCGATACATTGGCGTTTTCTTCTTGGTGGTGCGTATTTTATTCTGTTGACACTGGGCGCATCCTGCAATGTATCGTTCGATCCATGCGTTCATCCCTGGCCACCAGTAGTGTTGCGATATGAGGGCAATCGTATTATCCCTTCCTGGGTGTCCCGCAGTTGGTGAGTCGTGAAAGTGTGAGAGGATGTCACGTCTTAGCTTTAATCCTGCAGGTACGGCCAGCCTCCACCCTTGCTTATATCCTTCTGGGAGCTTGCGTACATTTTGAGTATCACACCATTGTTCCAGCTCGGGTCGATGAACTTTCTGAGCTCTTAAAACTTGCTCCTGAAGCATGAGTGGTTCGGTTGAAGTTGTTGATATAAACATGGATGAGGGGAGGAGTACGAGATCTGCGTTGTCAGTCAGTCCTCGATCTACTCCTGGGGGTCTAGAGAGCATGTCTGGGGCGGTGTGGATTTTTCCTGGCACGTGCTTGAGGACAAGGTTGTAATCTTGTAGTTCGGCGAACCATCTGGCCATGCATCTGTTGACTTTTCTAGGTGCCTTCCAGTGTATCAAGTTAGCGTGGTCGGTGAGAATAGTTACTGGAATTTCCGTAGCTGCGACGTGAGGTCTGAAGCGTTTGAGGGCCTTCAATACTCCCAGGAACTCTCTTTCATATATGTCATAGTTGCATTCAGTTGGGGTAAAAGTGCTAGAGTAATACGCAATCGGGCACAGCATTGGTTTTTGTGTGCGTGGGTTGATCTCTCCCTCTTGTGAGAGTACGGCTCCCACGCCATACGCCAATGCGTCTGTTGCGAGGAAGAAGGCTTTTGAGTAGTCTGGTTGGCGGAGGATTGGTTTGTTGCACATAAGCGTCTTCAGATTTTCGAAGGCATTGCGACAGTCACGATCCCAGGTGAATGGGGTGTTCTTTCGTGTCAGTTGAATGAGTGGTCGTGCAATGTTTGAATAATTCGGGATGAAGTAGCGATAAAATCCTGTAAATCCCAAAAACGCTCGGACGTCAGTGGCATTCTGTGGTGGTGACCAGTCCGCTACTCCTTGGACCTTCGTGGGGTCCATTTGTACCGTGCCGTCCTCCAATACGACACCTAGGAATTCTATTTTCCGCTGCTCGAATATGCACTTCTCCGGCTTGAGATAAAGGTCATGTTGTTTTAACTTTTCCAGCACCTTGTGGACGCATCCTTCGTGGAATTGGCCATCGTCTTTGGTAGCTATAAGGATATCGTCCATGTAGATGATGAGCCATCCTTGTGCAAGTTCCTCATTGAAAATTGCGTTCATCATCGTCTGGAAGGTCGCTGGTGAATTAGTTAGTCCAAAGAACATAACCGTCGGCTCGAATAGGCCTTGATTTGTGAGGAACGCGGCCTTCCACTCGTCTCCTTCTTTGATTCGAACGTTGTTGTACCCTGACCGGACGTTGAATTTAGTGAATAACTTCGCTCCTTTCACCTTTGCTATGAGTTCCGGTATGAGAGGAAGGGGGTAGCGGTTGCGGATCGTCCATTCATTGAGGCATCGGTAGTCTTGTACTGGTTGCAATTTCCCATCTTTCTTCTTGATAAAGAAGAATGGTGTGGCGTATGGACTCTTCGACGGGCGTATATATCCCTTCGCTTGTTGTTCTTTTATGAACTCGAGTAGTGCTTTCTGTTCATCTTGGGTCAATTGATACACTTTACCGGGTATTGAGGAAGGTGCTCCGGGTTTTAGTTCTATGGCATGGTCCCAAATGCGTGGTTCTGGGAAGCGTTGAGCTGCTTCTTCACTAAACACTCGATCGTGTCGTTGATACTTAGCTGGGATCTTGCCACTGTCTTTTTGTGGGCCTGCTCGTTCAGCTAGCTTCAATGCTAGCGTTTGCCTCTTCCCTGAGGATTCAGGGAACGATACTTGGGCGACGTAGATTGGTTCTGCGACCGTCGGCGTTCTTTTTGCTCGCATTCTTTGCTTTCCCACTTTCAATAGACATTTTCCAATCATCGATCGCTGCGCTGCTTTTGTCCGAAGGATAAGGGGAAGTTGTTCGCTTTCGATCCACCCCTTGGCCCAGTCTATCTTTGGCTGCACTGCTGCGAACCATGGATAACCCAGGATGATCTTTTGTTCTCCTAAGTTGGTGAGGAAGAAGCACAGCCAAGTTCTCTTTCCTCCCATTTGCATTTCCAAGTCGGTGTAATGTTCAATATCTCCGTTCTTATTCCTTGTTCCGTCCACATTATAAACGGGTCTAGGATGCACTAGCTTCTTGATGGGAAAGCACATATTTTCGGCATACTGCATACTGAGGAAGTTTTCGGTTGCTCCTGAGTCTAGGAGCGCAATAGTTTCGGCCCTCTTTCGCGCCAGATGGATGAAGACACGTAGCTGCATAGATTTTCGTATCGAGAAGTACATCCTATCTGACCCAATTCTCCTGATCCAGGCCGCACGGATCAGGCCTCCATAAAATTTCCCTCACTCGCTCCCATCCTGTTCATCATCTCTTCTTGGTCTTCTTTGGACAACGCTTCAAGCTGTTGGCAGAGGTAGTCCACATTGGTGGCATGTGCGGTGCCTTCACTATCTTCTGGGGTCCAGTCTATGAGCTGGGCAGTGCGGACGTTCGGTCAATTCTGTTTGGAGGGACAGGCGCGAGCGAAATGTCCTTGTTGTCCGCAGGTAAAGCACGCACCCGTGATTCCTCTCTGACTCCTTTCTCCTTCCGTTCTGACAACATTTCCTCTTGCTTGCCCTCTTCCTCTCCCTCTCCAGTTGGTTTGAGGGGTGCAAGTTCGATCTATGTCCATGGGCACTGGTTGGTTTGCCCAGGCTTTGGGGGCGGTGCTAGAGTTGTATGGGGCTTGCCTAAATCCTTGTCTGGGTGGTCCTGGATTCGCGGGGTACTGTCCTCTGCCTCGCCAATTATTTTGAAAGAAGGGACATCGTGGGGCGTTGTATGGGTTTTGAAAGAAGGTTCGTCTTTGACCCGGATTGCTACTGGCACTAGAGCCGCTACTACCTCCTTCTTTTTGATGATAAAAGGCTCGGATGACACGTTGGGCAGCCGTGACACTGATGGCTTTGCTCTTCACTTCCTCGTACGTGTTAACATTGGTGTCTTCGAGGATTTTCTCCCCTATCGCTCGGGGCAGTCCTTGGAGAAAGATCTGCATGGTATTCTGATCGGTTGGGTTATACCCTGCTTCATGTGCGATTCCTTCAAATTCGGAGATATACTCATCTATGTCTGGCCATTTCATCTTTAAGTCTTGTAGTTTGATACACGCTTTCTGTGCCTTTTGTGAATCTAAGAAACGATCTTGGAAATTAGTGACGAAGGTTCGCCAAGTTCCCAATACGTCGTCCGCCGGCTCGAGATTCAATAGCCAGTCTAGCTGTTGCTCCGTCCACCGATTGACTTCTGGCCCTTTAATGCAGGTTAAGGCGATCACTACTCGCTTGATAAAAGATCTGAGGGATGGCACATCATGGTTAACGATGAAGTAGGTTGCTATTTCTTGTAAAAAGCTCTCAGCTTTAGAACGATCTCCTTCAAAGGTTGTTGGCAGAGCTCCCATAAGCTTGCTTTCGCCTCCTGGCGCTGCTTGTTGAACTCCCCCTAGGCCGAGTGGATCGCCACCGGCACCGGGATCTCCTCCGCCTCCCCCTCCTGGTGGGTCCGCTCCTCCTGGTGCGTTTCCCGCATCAGGCGGGTCTCCTCTGCTTCCTGATGGGTTTCCTCCATCTCCTGGCGGTCCTGAGGACCCGCCACTAGATCGAAGTCCTGTGTAAGTCATCCCCACCGTCGTTGTCCTCGTGCTGCTCATCGCTGTTGAAGTGGGGAATACTACTGTAGTCGTGCTGAGATCTGGGAGTGACAGATTTATGGGGGAGCGACGTATCTGTTGGTTGATGTCTTTGTCTTCTTCTATTTCTTCGTCGGTCGATTCCACTTCTTCTCCAAAGATGGGAATGTCTTTGCGTTGGTTGGGAGCTTTTCCGTTGCTCGGCTGATTGTAGGTATCTAGATCTTGAACCCGGGCGTCCAAATAGGGCCGTAGTTCATCTGGGTCGTTGCTGTCCCAGTTAAGTGAGTACCACTTCTGTTTGCACAGGTAGACGGGTTTGACACGGGTAGGTCCTGTTCGTATGGCGTATGTATCGAAAGGATAGGTTGAATCGTCCCAGTATACTGCTGTGTTTCGCAATGCGTTCTTTTCGTTGATGGGGTAGTCGATGTATTGCTTCTTATCAGGTGCCGTGGTGAAGAAGAAGTCGAGTCTAATGTCACCGGCGAGGGCAGTGACACCAGACTAAGTCAGTCCGAGAGATTAGCTTCGCTGTAGTCCGACTCAGCTTCAGCCTCGATCACTTGAGGCGCGTAATAACTGGCTCTGCTAGAGAGCGTCTCGTTGATAGTACTAGAGTCTTCCCCGACTCCAGGATCGTTTGCAACGCGCGGCAAACACAGGAATAGGTACAGAATGCTGAGATACGGCCAACAAGCCACGGTTGACCTAGAAGCGATAGAAACACGAGTCACTACTCCTATTGGACAGGAGACTCGACTTAGAGTCTCGTCTCCTAGCTCTGCTAGTACAAATACACTACAGGACGGGCTGAAACCGTCCTAGCTATCGTAATACTGCTTACTGTGCCCCCCCCTGGGGCTTACTGAGACGCTCCACCTCCTTACAAACACGGCTGACGGATCCTAGGACACCCATACAGAAGTCCGAACAGTATGTTACCAATCCCAGGCCTAGACTGCTCTACCAGTCCTGGGGGTCAAACGCTTTCTCTCAACCTGTCAGCAGCGGTTCTCTCCCATCTGTGGGGCTGCTCTGTGACAACCTGCATGCATTTGCCCCTATGTATCTGCCCCTGTGTAACTGGCCTGGAGTGGTGCTGTGCACCGCGCTCCTGTAAGTTCTGGAACCAGCCATATGTGGAAGTCAACGAGTCATTGTGGAGCGGTGAGTCACTGTGGAGTTGTGCTATTATTGTACGATACAAGAGTCATTGTGGAGTGTTCTATTACTGTACCAGATCATGACTCACTGTGGAGTAGTTATTCTTAGGATACCTAGTCATAGTGGAGTAATGCGCTGGCATTGTTATTCTTAGTACTTGTCTTGTAGTATAAGAAAGGCTCCTTGACGTCCCTAAGATGGCAAGTTGAGTCTCCTGTCTCAATTCATATCATTCCCCTTTCCCCTCAACCTCAAAGGAGTGGCTACTGCATTGTAGTGCAGCAAGCAGCAACTCCTACTCTATCAGTCTTCTAAGTCACTGTGAGACTTAGCTCAACCACTTAAAGAACTACTAGGCAACTATTGACTTGGTCTCGACGAAGACGAACCAGAAGAACTGGAGCAGGAAATCGACACTCAGATCAGACAAACACCCATCGACCCAGAAGTCAAGTACAGCCCCCTAATACCATTGTTCCACACACTGTCCCCAATAACCGAAGAACCAACCATGACAACCCAGACCCAGACAACAGCAGCATTCACACCGTCGACCCCAATCTCAGTCCATATCCCATCCTCATTCGGGGGATCAGGAGGACAAGGTGCAGATAGAGCGCAATGCATCACTGAAAGATATGGACGTCCACGTCCTGATCCAGTGTTTAGCACCACGCGCCTCCTTCTACCTCGTCCCCCAAGCTGTGGGGTTTGTCGATATGCCTCCAGGTGCCTGACCTTGTCAGCGATGCGGGCTGCGACAAGGTGTTCTTTGCAGAGTGCATGGGCACTCTGGGCTGCCTGGAGCTCGCCTTCAAGGGCACAGATCTTGCCCTTGAGGTGCTCGGTTTCTTCGTCATGTCTTCTATACCTTCTAACTTCCGCTGAGGCTTCCCAGTCATCCAGATCGGCAATAGCTTGCTCCAGAACTGTGTAATCTTTGGGGGTACCCCACAGCTTTCTCCTGAACCAGCTGGGGAGGGGCTCCAGCAGCTTCTCTCCAAAATAGTTTGGAGTGGCATAGAGGTCAATGATGTGGGCTGTGGAGGGGTCCGTGGAGAGAGCATGGAGTCCAGCAACTCGCCCATCAGGAAGCTGTTTGATGAAGCAGGTGAAGTGGTTACTGCCATCTTTGCAGGGGATGTGGAAGGTAGGAATCCACCCAGTGTTCTCAATGTATCCTTCGGGGCACTGGGCGATGGAGTCGTCCTTGTGGAGTGCCTCTGTCACAGGGCGGCTCCCATGAGGGGAAGAGAACCGCTGTTGACATCTGAGGAGGTGCGCTTGACCCCCAGGACTGGTAGAGCAGTCTAGGCCTGGAGTTGGTACGATACTGTTCGGACTTCTGTGTGGGTGTCCTAGGTTTCTGTCAGCCGGTTTGTAAGATAGTGGAGCGCCTTAGTAAAGCCCCTGTGGCCCCAGTCAGCAGTATTACGATAGCCAGGACGGTTTCAGCCCGTCCAGTAGTGTACTTGTACCAAAGCAGTAGGGAGACGAGACTCCAAGTCGAGTCTCCTGTCAATAGGAGTAGTGACCTCGTTCCTATCGCTTCTGAGCTCAACCGTGGCTTGTTGGACGTTCCTAGGCGTCCTGTGTCTATTCCTCTGCCTCCCTCGCATACCAGGGACGCCAGGCGCTAGAGAGAGCTCTAGTACAAGTGACGAATCCCTATCTACAAACCAGGAACCGGAGACGGGACCTCAAGGAATAGCGACTCTGTCACCGCCAAGGGTTTGACAGCAACAAAAGACTATAGCTAAGTCTCTGCTGTGACTTAGAAGACAGATAGAAATAGATGGGTTCCCGCTTGCAGTGCTGCAACACTGTAGCCACCCCTTAGAGTAGAGAAGAGACTGAGAGTAAAGTCACTGTGATTGACAGGAGACTCAACTTGCCAGTACAAGGTAGCTAAGGGTCTCTACTTATAGAGGAAAGGATCCTAGGATCCAAGAGGTGTTGAGACGGACGTCTGTGCGGCAAGCCCCAGACCGGACAGTCTCACGCTCAGGGGTTCGGTAGAACCGGCCCGGACATTACAGGGGGCACTTATTGCTCCAGGACAATTACGGACTTAGAACGATTAGTAGCACATGGACTCCATGAACATCGGACTTGTTACGATACCCTAGAACAATGTGCTTGCGCCCCTATGGCCGATCTAAGAACACTGTTATTATCATCTGATCGATTACTGTATGATCGAACTGTTTCAGATTGACACTTACACGTACATTCCTTTGCGATTGCTTAGCTACAATCACGTACGATCATTACCCTCTTTCTTACGCTTACGCGTACCCCTTCTCAGGGCTCAGGGTGTGCATGAAGTCGCTGGACTGATTCTGCATTAGGCTACACTGTATATGCGATATTGTGGACGCCTCTAGTCACCCCTTATGGGCTTATGTACACATGTAGACCATAGGATGTATAAATACACCTTTGGGAGTGAGCAAGACGCCTCATCTCCTACAGAGTCATCTCTGTGTCCCACATTCGAACCACTGCACTTCAACAAGAGGGGCAACAGTACTCAGTATGGTAAGGGGAAGTTAGGGTGCAAACTGGGAACAAGGGAATAACCAAGAAGGGAACAATGGGTGCGTCTAAAAGGAGTTGACAGTGGGTCATGAGGACCCAAGAGGCATGTGATCCCAGTGAACAATAAGGGGCCACACAGGAATGGGGTGCACACCAAAAATAAAAGTACAGTGCCTCAGGCGCACACAGACACAAACGATCTAATACTAGACTCCTGGCCGGTTCCACGACTTACAGGGGCGCAAGCAGTTGAATGCCTACCCCAGGCCGGTTACATCACCCTTCCGCTAGAAGGGACGTCCTTGTCCATTCTTCATGCCAGATTGTCATCCTAACTGGGGCTTGAACTCGTCAATTCCGATGTAGCAGACCTTGTCTGCCAGCCGCGCCGCGACGAGGCGGTCCTCTGAGGCGGACTTGGCCTGGACAATGGCCCTAAAATCCGCCTCCACCCGCTTGACCTCTCGCTGGAGTCGGTCGCCCTCCTGGTCAAGCCGGCAGTACCTGAGAACCTCGGCGTGGATCATCCAGTCGTCGAGCTCGAGGAGGGCCTCCTCGAGTGGCCAGTAGTCCACGTGGTCGCCCCAAAGTCGGGCGCTGAGCCAGTGAGGAAGGGGCTCGAGGGGCCTATCCCGAGAGTCCTGGCGCGCATATAGCTCAACCATGCGCGCGTCGGACTCCTTGCTTGCTGAGGCGGGCAGGCCAGCCACTCGTCCATCGTCGAGCTGTTTGATGAAGTGGGCGAGTTGCTCGCCGTCCTCGGTGGGAATGGTGAAGTCGGGAAGGCGGCCGTCGTTCTCCTGGTAGCCCTCGGGACACTCCATCGGCTCCTCGAGGACCTTGACCCGTTCCTTGAGGGCGAGCCGCTCCCTGTTGATGTCATTGCATTGGCGTCGGAGGGCACTAAGTTGCCTCTCCTCCTCGGCGCGTCGCTGCTGTATGGTGGTGGCGAGCCCCTTGATGAGGGCTCGTAGCTGGGCGGGGGTGAGGTTATCGTGGCCGTCGACGACGGCCGATACAGTGGCAGGGGAGAGGGGTCCCTCCCAGTGGTCGTTGGTCTCGAGGTTGTGGAGGGGGCCTGGAATAGCGATAACGCCGGGGCCGATGGAGAAGGTGGGGACGGTGATAGGCTCCGAGGCGGCTCCAGTGGCCGCTGGTACAGGGGCCTCCTCTGCTGGATATTGGAGCTCCATCGGCTCAAAGCCTCTGGGGAGACGGGGTGCCGGGACTGGGAGTGGGGAGGACGTGGTGGATGGGCCAGACATGCTAGTTCTTCAGCTGTGAGGGCAATGGTGGGAGGAGGACGAGGGGTAGAAGCCTTGTGAGCTGCTGCTTTTGCCGGGGGTTTCTGCTTCCCTTTTATGTCGTTCAAGGGCCGGCGCTTGTGATACTCCCGAAGGAGATCCGGGGCGAACACCTGGTCAGCTGGTTCCCAGGTGTTATCACTTTCGGGGTAGCCCCGCCACTTTATCAAATATTGCAGGGTTTTCTTTCTTCCGTGGACCCTGTGGCTCCTGATTTGTTCTACCTCGTATTGTTCTTCACCTCCCACGAGGTCTGGTGCTGGTCGGGTATAGTTGGGCCCGTATTCTTTTGTTTCCCTATATGGGGTAAGGAGTCCTGTGTGGAACACGTTGTGGATCTGCCACGAGGCGGGGATGTCAATGAGGTACGCGACTGGCGATACCTCTTTTAGCACTTTGAAGGGTCCATATCTTTTGGGGTTCAGCTTGGACCCTTGATGGGGAAGTTTCAGGTGGGTCGCCTCAAGCCATACTTGGTCTCCGGGCTTGAACTGGGCCGGTGGAATGTTTCGTGCCTTCTGATTGATGGCCTTGATTGCCCTATCTCTCGCCTCTTCCATCTTTTGTACCCTTGTTTCAACCATCTCGTTGTTTGTAGGGATATCATGGGTTGGATGTAATGGTGGCTCATATCCCCAGAGGATCTGATTGGGTGATAGCCCAGTGGTGCTGTTCCTCCGGTTATTGTGTACTGCCGTTGCGATTGGGAGCCACTCCGTCCAATCCTTGGGTTGTCCTGCTGTTACCAGCCTTAGGTATTGTTCCACCCATTGATTCTTTCGCTCGGAGAGCCCATCAGTTTGGGGGTGAAACGCAGTGGACAAGTTTTGTTGGATGCCCAGTCGTTTAGTGAGTGCTTTCCCAAAGTGTGACGTGAATCGGGGGTCCCTGTCGCTGATCACCTTGGTAGGAAGGCCGAACCATGGATAAAGATGCTTTAGGTATAGCCAGGCCACTCCTGGCCCTGTGATGGAGGTACTACATGGTAGGAAAATTGCTGCACGTGAGCATCCCTGGTCGACAACAGTGAGTATGGCATCGAGACCATTTCGTAGGGGAAGTCCAGTGATGAGGTCCATTGCCACGCTCTGGAAGGGCTTTGTTCCCTTGGGCGTAGGTATGCGGAATAGTGGAACTTTCTTCTTGTGGGTGAGGATCTTCGCTTGTTGGCATGTTGCGCATCCTTTGATGTATTCCGCTATCCAGGTTTTCATCCCTGGCCACCAGTGGGTTAATTGCACCTTTCTCAATGTTTCATCTCTGCCAGGGTGTCCCGCCGTGGGGTGGTCATGGGCATGGGACACGATGGCTCGTTTTACTTCTTTTATGTTGGGGACGATGGTTTGACCTCGTGCAGTTGTGGGGGTTGTTTTGGTTGCGTTGATTCGTTCCGGGGGAAATATAGTGATTGCCTTATTGTCTTCTTCCCCCAAGTCCGCTCCTGGCGGTCTTGAGAGTGCGTCGGCTGCTGTGTTTGTCTTTCCCGGGATGTATTCCAAGGTGAAGTCGTACTCCTGTAGGTCAGCGTGCCATCTAGCCGTTCTTCTGTTGAGATTCTTTGGAGACTTCCAGTATTGGAGGTTTGCATGGTCAGTGCGAATGATGAACGGTGTTTTAGTCCATCCCAGGTATTGCCGCCAGTGTGCTAGCGATTTCATGATAGCCAGCAGTTCCCTTTCGTAGATGTCGTAATTTCGTTCCGTAGATGTGAAGGTGGCTGAGTAATATGCGATGGGAAGGAGGATAGGTTTGTGACGCTTGGCTAGTGTGGGTGTGATATTTCCTCCCTCCTGCGAGAGTACGGCCCCCAGGCCATATGCTGAGGCATCTACTTGTAGTACGAATTGTTTGTCAAAGTCTGGTTGTTTGAGCACTGGACTCTTGCACATGAGTGTTTTTAGCGTTTCAAACGCCTTGTGTTGTGGTTCTTCCCAGTGCCAGGGCGTGGTTTTCTTTGTGAGGTCGAGGAGTGGTCTGGCTATTTTCGAGTAGTTGGGTATGAAATACCGGTAGTATCCTGTGAAGCCCAGGAAGCTTCGCACGTCCTTGGGTTTCTTGGGTTGCGGCCAGTCAGCCACTCCTTGTAGTTTTTGTGCATTCATTTGTAGCCTGCCTTTGCCCACGTTGACTCCGAGGTATTCAATCTCATCCTTCTCGAATTCGCATTTCTCCGGTTTCAAGTAGAGGTCATGTGCTGCTAATTTGTCTAGGATCCTGTGGACGTATTGCCGGTGTCTTTGTTTGTGTTGCTCCTCTGTTTCGTGGGGTAGTTTCGCTGTGTGGATGGCACGATCGTCCATGTACACCGAGAGCCATCCCTCTCCCACTTCTGGCCTGAAGATCGTGTTCATCATCATTTGAAACGTTGCTGGGGAGTTGGTTAGACCAAAGAACATAACGGTGGGCTCGAAGAGGCCTTCGGGGGTGAGGAATGCCGCTTTCCATTCGTCTCCTTCTTTGATTCGGATGTTGTTATACCCCCAGCGTACGTCGAACTTAGTAAAGAGGGTACATCCACTTAGTCGGTCTATTACTTGCGGGATCAGGGGGGAGACGTTCCTGTTTCTCTTTGTCCATTTATTGAGGGGTCTGTAGTCTTGCACCGGTCTCAGTTTACCATCCTTTTTCTTCACGAAGAAGAAGTTGGCTGCATAGGGGGATTTGGAGATGCGGATGGTTCCTCTTTTTAAGTGATCGTTGACAAATTTGTGAACTTCTTCTTTCTCTAGTTGCGTGAGGGGCAGTAGCCGCCCTGGTAGTGAGGCTGGTGCTCCTGGCAGCAGCTCAATAGCGTGGTCCCAGACTGTGTATTGAGGAAGCCTTTGGGATTCCTCTTCGCTGAATACTTTCGAGTGTCTCTGATATTCCTCCGGTACTTTAGCTTCCTTTGTTTCATTCATGGCACCGATGGTGATCTTCCCCAAGAAGTACTGTGGCTGGTATCTCTTTACTGGCCGTGGCACGTTCTTTGTCCTGGGGGTGTATTGCGCTTTGGCCGCGTTTGAGGCGGAGAGAACAATGGGAAGGTGGCTCATGTCGATCCACCCTCTTTTCCAATCGATT
>QLOT01007645.1:0-15052 GCA_003313875.1 Russula aff. compacta | reverse complement strand
ACCCAGATAGGTAGGTGGCCACCACATGGGGTTTGGTGATGCACCCCACTGCACCACCGCGCCCCCCCTGGTGTGGTCGGTTGCGGGGTGCTTGCGTCAATGTCCTCCCCAATCGCACTCGCGTCACGGTCATTCTTCTTCTAGATGTCGCTTGGGCCTGCCTATTTCTCACAATCGACTCCCATCATTATAGTGGTATCATATATCAGTCGTTTTATGCTTGTACAATGTCAATGATACCATGCAAAAAACTTGATAAAGTCTTCGACATCATGCATCATGACGGTGGCAGTGGTGTCCGTGTCCTCCGTAAATCAGGTGTACTGTAGCTACATAAGCTTACATAACGCCTTAGATTGAAATCTACACACAAACTCATTCACACGGAAAGAAACCTTCTTACTTTTTTCGGACACGGACGGACACGTAGATGATCGGCGTTGCATCTGATCTAAATCTCGATCATAGTGCATTTTCCTCTTTCGAAGAAACTTATGGCTTGCATTGGTCAAATTTCCAAAACAATTCTTTCATTTGAGTATCACCGGACAAAAGCTACTACAATCACAATTCAATCACAACAACGACAAGATAGTCATCAGTACATTCGATGCGATGTGGGTGCAATCGCTTGTTTATTCGGCCAAAGCCTCTCAAGCTTCTTCTTGGCCGGGTACGAACGCGAAGTCGGGTTCGTCCGTACGCCATGTGGTGGGAACTGAAGGGGGAGAATCTCCAATCGTCAATGGCTTCGCGGCTAAAATTTGGAAAGGTCAGCAAGAAGAATGGGGTTTCTTCAGAAGCAAGACTAACGGAGGAACTGGAAAAGATTTTTGATGGCTCATTAATACTCATACGGAAATGAATAGGTGTAGCAGAAACTAACCAGAGCAACGACAGCCTTATCCGAATTGTCGCCTTGAGGGTGGAACACGATCCGGTCGGGAGCATAGTCGGCCACAATTCGCCCGGTGCCAGACCCATCCGCAAGTTTGCGAATGTCGCGGAAAATGAGGACTCCGTTGTCTGAGGGACAGCACTTGAGTTGAAGGGAACGTAAAGTGTTAGGGAATGTGACTCACCGTTGATGGAAGAGGTATATTTGACGTCGAAGAATACCCTTTTCCCGACTGGCGGGAAGCGGAGATAGAGTCGGTTGGATCCATCTTGTCTGACAACGATAGTTTGGGATGTCGCGGCTTGGAATGGTGTCCACTTTCCGCTGCCATCATCGGCACTCGTATTGGGCAGAGAATATTTCTACAGCGAGGTGAAGCAAATTGAGAAGAGTGACATTGAGAAGTCATACCGTGGTGTCGACACGTGCGAGGTACTGATTTGATCAACTTTAGCGTGAAAGGGGGAGCCTGAGCAGCACAAGAACTTACCCTCGCGAAGGGTTTGTCTCGCCTTCCCTCCTCATAGAAGTCCGTCTGAACGGTGACGATAGAACCGGTACCGAACTTGAAATACTTGAAATCGGCCTGACCGATGTTGAAATCCCCTGCTACCTTGTAAAACAAGAGCCCCTTGGGATCTGAAAATAGTTAGCATTCGAACAAGCGTGCATGGACGTGGTTGGAAATACTGACCCCGTCCAAAGCTGACGTCGCCCACGAACTGCTGCATAATATCAATGGCTTGGATGCGGACTTTGATCTTGCCGCCTTCGAGGGTGATCTGCTCGAAGGCTGCGGTTTCGTTCGGCCATATCCTCGCAGCTTCTTCGATAAGGCGAGGGAAGTCTGACATTGTGGTTATGAGTGGGCTGAAGGCAGAAGTAGTTGGGTGGGCGGTGTTGGTGATCAGCGAGGAGCAGTGGGCCTTTTATGTTGTAGAAAATAATTTGAAAAAAAGTCCAATAATTGCGTTTGTGCACAATTCGAGCGACCAGCTTCAATAGGAAAGTCAATATGAATATACACGTTGTTGCGTTCACAACTCAACTGTTCGAAGGTGCCAGGGACGAGAAATGGGCCGATGAGGAAAGAACAAAGTCATGAGGGTGGGCTAGATGTAGCCAAGTGACGAACGTGTCGTGAACTTTTACGTTGTTGTAAACTTTTGACGGCACCGGCACCTTCAGAACGCCTGTGGTGATCAGGAGATATCCACTAAATGCGTCAGAGGAGCGTCATGGGACTGATGATGTCGGATATACCCAGTAACTTCCATCCCATTGTCATTCTTTTGACGTATTTGAGGGGGTACCCCTCAAACCCGCTCAGCACCCCGTATGTTTGAACGGCCCAGTGCTGTTCGACATTCTTGAACACGTTTGTCGCTTTTGGTGACATCTACCTTGCGCCGTTCTTCTGTTCCGTTCTTCTGATCCGCCCATTTTGTGTTCATCTGTCACTCTGGACGGTCGAAGGGCGTAGGATGCTGGTTTCCACCTTCCTATTTAATCGAACCAAGGATTGCCATTTTCGGACTTTGATTCAAATTAGTGCCCCACCAATAAAAGGCCCCCCAGGGTCGCTTGCTGATTATCAACACCCTTTCGATTTCGTTTCGCTTGCCGCTGTCAGCTAACGTAGCTAGCTCTCCATAACGATGTCAGATTTCCCTCGCCTCATCAAAGATGCCGCGGTGAGATTTCCGAACGAATCCGTAGCCTTTGGGCAAATCAGGCACCATAACGGCGAAATGAGATTACACATACAAGCCATTGAGATTATGCTACAATTTGTTGGCGATGTCGCATTTGACGAGGGCCAGTCTTTCCGACCACATCTGCGCGCGGTTCCTCGCTAACTACTGTACTTGCAGATCCCAAGGGACTCTTGTTTTACAACACAATAGGGGATTTCGAGATCGGCTACTCTGATTTCAAGTATCGAAAGTTCGGATCGGGTAGGTTCGTGACCATTCAGACGGACTTTCTCGAGGAGGACACTACGCATGTTTATGCGACAGTGAGTTCTTATTACGGCTTCTTCTTTCGTATTAACGTTGAAGAGATTAGTTCATTGCAAGAGTCGACACCGAGGTATCAAATCTCCAATGTCACTTTTTTCAGATTGTTTCACTTTGCGGCTTTGCGGTAGCATTATCATCTGCCCCATGAGTCCTCGGCGGCTGGCTATGGATCGTGGTCGCCATTCATGGCTGCAACCTCATCCGCTGAGCTTGTCAGAAAACGAGGAACCACCAAACTTCGTTTACTATCCATACCGCTGAGGACACTACTCGTTTTTCGGACTCCCGGCGATAAAAGAGCTATAAGTGAGTGATGATTTACCGCTTCTTACCCTTCCCTTTGGCTGATACTCCCGGGACCTTCAGGCACCTCGGGGATTCTCATTCTGGAGGACCTGAGTTTGCTCAGTCAGCGGTGTTTTGCTGAGCTCTCCCACAACGCGGTTGTGTTGCGTTCTGTTGCCCACGGGCAAGTCATTGCTGTGGTGAGTGCACCCCGTGTCTTTTTGATTCACCTCCATAAAAACATTATATGTTAGTTTCTCCGTAAGTAGCACAATTGGAAAACCTATTCCTTTCTCCTCATGTTTGCAATAACTCAGCCAAGGATCCACTTCCCTACGAGTCCTTTACTCCTAGGGCTCGACTACCCTTGACCTCCCGGCACGCGGTCGAACCCAGCTTTGCCATGGCCGATGCACTCGCCGCCGACTCAGAGGAGGAAGGCGAGGCAGCGTAACTGTGTTAGTGGCGTTGGGGAGTGAGCGGCTTAGAGCGAAGAGTATGAAGTGGAGCGAAATGTTACGACTCGAATCGGGAGATTGTGGGGTAATGCCGAAGAGGAATGTATTGGAGGAACAGGGTCGGAAGACTCTGATGAGCGCGCAGGAACAGCCAGATGGCAGCCTTTCGAAATTTATTGTTACTTTGTTGTGATCATGAAATCAATATTGATTGGGCGTTCTTGGAACCGAAGAAGCGCCATCAGGCGACTCCCCGAGCAGGCCCCTTCTGGTCTTGGGCTTTTTTTGCCCAATTCCATTCTGCACCCCCAATTGATCGCCAAGTCTTGTCGCTCGCTTGTTGTCTTCCATATTTCCGTGCACCCCCTACCCCGATCGCAAGACTGTGTGCGTCGCGTCTTATCGATCCGAAAAGACGGCCTTGATCCGATCTAAAATGAAGGGACTGAGGCAGGTGGGTACCGTCAGCGGGGTTACGCGTTACGCGCGGCGCCTTAATAAGTTAATATTTCCAGAAATGGTCACCTGCTAAAGAAAGTAACAAATGTATAGCACCCCGAGCGCCTGAACCGCCCCATGAGCTGCGGAGCTGCGCGCGAAGCCTACGAGTGGAGAGGCCGTTCAACACTTGACGCAACTGAAATCAACGGCCCACGCGGTCTCTATCGTCATTCCTCCCACGGAATACAAGGGCATTTGTACGGCCATTTGAATTTTCATGGAATTTCATTGTTGGACTGACAGGCTCCATGTCTTGAGTTGTCATTCGGAGGGGGAGCTGTACCGGATATTCCCCCTGAAAGCCCCCACCATTTGGCAGGGTCACGGCGACTAGGAAGGAGGGATCCAGGCTGGTCTGGGTCGGTGACAGCTGAAGTGAGATGGGCCCTCGTGAGTGTCTTGTGAGACTTGGCCAGACCACCCATGACACTTGCTGCTGCGCAAATGGATTGACGTTGATCTAGAGCTGCGCAGCCAGCACGAATCGCCGAGAATGGACGTCCCTGTGCCTATTCGACCTCGTCAAGCCACTGCAGAGGGGTCCAACTGGCCAAGATATCCCCCGCTGGTATCGCAGCACGATACCTTGGTCATGGTCCAAGACTTCGCAAGAGCAACTGGCATCGCATTCGGGGTGCACAAATAACGAGCCTCGCCATCATGGGGGGCTCATGCGCTCATCGGAATAACGTCTGGAGGTGGCACGGGTTCGAAACCCAGGGACAGTGGGACAGGCCCAACTTGGGGGTGCTACGAAGGCATGGGTATGTCTGCAGGTCTGCTACCACTTCTACATGTTCACCACTCATTTCACGGGGTGGATGGCCTCGAACAGAATTACGAGAGCTCCCTCAAACACCTCACATATGCACTCATCTGCCTTACGATGTCTGATGGCCAAGACTTGTTCACCCCCTTTTCATTTCCGTCTATTCGATTCCCACTTTTTATCCTTCACGACCCGGGCCACGTGACTGCCTCTCTTGGTTGGTCAATGCGCACCCTTTTCACCCCCGCGTCCAGCACGTTCGCCTCCAGCAGCTTGGTACCATAGGATCCCATGAGTGGGGATGCCACACTGGCCATCCACCGGGTATATGTGCCACAATGCTTCCGTCCCCGCTTCTGCCTCTCCCCGCAAGCAGCGCCGGCCTAGCGATTCTGCACGGGCGAGAGGTGGGATGCAGCCCATGGGGGGGGGGGGGGTACCGAGTGGCCTTCGTTCTTCATTCGTGAGCTTGGAGAAGAGAGTGTTTGTTCAACTCTGCCATCCGTGCTAGGTCTGATATCCCCTCCTTTTTCTTGTCATCGAAAGGGATCTGGAAGTGGCGCGCGACATGGAGGAGGGTGTGAACGGTAGCGTAGTCATTACTCATGTTCATTCATACTCTCACGATTATTGGTGTCCTGGAGTCATACAATATACGGAGACGATCATGTGCTGCCTTGCTTTTACTTGTTGGTATTTTAAGTAACTTTATTAAATTTAGATGCCTTTGAACGTAATCTGTAATGCGGGGAAGGGACATGCTTACTTACATGTGCTTAACAATAATACAGTATGCCTACATTGTCCCAGCGTTACAGTATGCCGTATTTTGTTGTCAATGTGCTAGACGTTCACATCGTACCCCACTTACGTGGACCCATTCGTACACGTGAGCTGTGGTTATATAAATAAACACGGTTTCACCAAGCACGCTGCGCGGTCGCCCGCCTTCGGGCGGGCGAGGCTCACACGCTCACGTGCGCAACGGTCAACCCCAGGGGCCGTCACGCGTCCCGCGTCCCTTGCCTTTTCATTTTTCTTTGTTTTCTTCGCTTTCCACGACTCGGGCGCCATTGGTCACGACACAACATCCATTGACTACACTCCATTTCCCTTCATATTGCGTGTATAACTTTGTCTGAGTCGCGTGATGGCGCTCCTAGAATTACCCTGGACTGAATGCTAATATTTTGCTGAGCACACGTGCGATGAAATGCGCGTGCTGCCTCTGCTCCTCTTGCGACTCTAGTCTCTTACGTCTCAATTTAGCCCTCGGTTAACCATCGCGCGACGCGCGGATCACGCCCTTCATCACTTCAAGCGTATTGTCTTTAGCCGTCCAAATTGACCCGCCAATTAGTGCCGGTGACGTGGGAACATGTATGCTGCCAACTTGGTCTGCATGATCCATATTGTAGCTTCATGCGATATGAGCTAGACATTAAAAGCTAGTCGACTATTTTGCACTGAAGCTCAGATTACTCTCTCATTCTTGGAAGATGTCTATCTCTACACCTAGAGTGCACCCCAATTTCAACTGTTGCACTACCGATATAAATACCACATGGGTCGAGCTGCTACCTTCAGCGACGTCGATTCGTTACTCTGACTAAATGACCCTCTCAACTGCTTTCGACCAGATTCAAGCCGTTTGCCTCGCATCCAATGGCCGCTCTCAGTTGTTTCGATCTGGCAAGTACCGCGCCCTTTTCTATAATTATATTCCTCACATATAATTGATAGGGAGCCACGGCCATCTCAGCGGTATCAGGCACTATTACCAAAGCAGTGCTGAAGATGCCAGCTTTTCAGTTGAACCTGGGTCCGCTGATGATTTATCTAAAATTGTGCGTCCATGTGCATGTCTATTCGTGATGTTGCGGTGCTGATCATGTGCTTTAAAGTTGAAAATTATAAAAGATCTTGAGGTTCCCTTTGCGGTTTGTGTCTATCCTTACAAAGCTCGCAGTCATGGAACTTATCCTGACTCTGACTATCCTATTGTAGGTCAAGAGCGGCGGACATGCAACCAATCCCGCATTCAGCTCGACGAAAGGCATACAAATCTCTATGTCACGTTTCACAAAGATATCTCATGACGAAAGCAAGAACGAGCTAACTATCGGCGCCGGATGCCTGTTTGATGAAATCTACAAGTCCATCCGACCGACTGGCTACAATATCGTCGGTGGTGGTGGCAGTGTGGGCGTTGGCGGTTGGTTTACTGGGGGAGGATACTCGCTCAAAACCAACCAGTACGGCCTTGGAATCGACAACATTGTCCAGGTTGAAGTCGTTCTTCCTGGAGGCGACGTGGTGACGGCGAAGGAGGACGCTAAGTCCGATCTCTTTTGGGCCATTAGAGTATGTTCCAAGCTTGATCATTGAGCGTACATCTCGCGACTGACCCATTATGCAACAGGGCGGCTCGAATAACTTTGGTATAGTGACTGAGTTAGTCATAAAAACCCATAGTCAGGGTACCGACTCGAGTGTATACGTTTATGTGAGTTCACATGACATTCAAGCGGCATTCATTCACGGAAATGTTTTGTAGGGCGGGCTTCTTACTTATGACAAGGCTCATGTCGAGGATGTCAAAGACGCCATTGTCGACTTTCTGACCAAGGCAGACCCCAAAGCGGCTATCGTTGCCGCTTTCAGGATCTACCACAAACAGGGCGTTCATGAGGTACCTCTAATTCCTTTCATGATTGTGTGTTTATCAACCCAAATTGCTTTGACAGGAAAAATTCACAGTTTTGATATTTTACGACAACGATGAACCTCCATCCGGGTATTTTACAAAGTTCCTCGAGATTCCACATCACGGACAGCTGGCGAGGTCATCCTATACGACGGTGGATACCGCTTTGACTTTGCTTAACAGCCCCATACCAGCGGAAGACATCAAAATCCACGAAGAAAATGAATATGGAATCTACTCTTTTCCCCGCCCAATCACTGGAGTTGGTATTATGAATGCACGGTGAGTTATCATCGAGATGGTTTGAGATAAAATTTTCCTCATCTGTTTCTAGGGCGCGATGGGGAAACGTCATGGTGACCAAGTATACACGAAAACTCATCGACGTTGTTGAAAGTGAAGCCAATGTAAGTATACCGATAGTTATCCATTTCATAAGGCCTAATTTTTATTTTAGAATGCCAGAGAACTCATGAAATGCTACAAAGGGAGGATGATCGTGGCCGATATATGGCCTTTTCTGCCGACCATGTTCGATCGAAGTGCCGATACGGCATGGCCGCACAAGCGTGGAGAACCCAACGGACCTCTCCTCGTGTATTACGTGTGGGATGGTGAGGAGAACGACGCGATATGGATCCACCAGATGAAGAAGTCTTTGAGTAAGATCTACGACGTGGCACTTGAGGAGGGGTGCATCTTGAACAATGCGCCTGTGTATTGCAACACTACCCTCGATGTTATTACTACGCCTGAGAAGATCTACCAGGGCCATCTGGCAGAACTATCGGCGCTGAGGGCGAAATACGACCCTAATGATGTCATGGGGAAGACTGGCGGGTGGCGTATCTCGCGTGGTCCTGCGATCGTCGACGGCGTCTATAGTATCAAGAACGCTGGAGGCTTTGACGTAGGTACCCAGCAGCTTCCCGGTTCCGTCGTTAAAGTCAATTATGCCACCCGGCCAGTATGTGTCCATTCTTTCACTGCCATCGCGTTTATGATCTCGGATGACTTACTTTCTTTAGTTCATGATTTCTCGCATATCCGGCGACATAGAGGCGTACAAAATTTACGTTGATAATTACTTTACCGCGGACATCGAGGGAGAAATTTTTTGTGGGGGGACAAGTTCGGAAAGTTGGAAGATTATTCCTCAATGCAGGAAGGACAAGCAACTTGAGTACTCGTAAGTCCTTGTCTTGGTCACCGTCAGGAGATGTCTCTGGAATCTAATCATTTACAGGATTGTCAATCTGGCAGAAAATAAACGCTGGGTGCTTTATGACGGTGAAGTCCAGGTAAGATGATTTCGTTAAGAGATTTGCACAGACCTCTGAGCCCTTTTTAAATATACTTTAGGTGAAATGTGCTGCGTTTGATGATCCCCTGGCTCCGGAAGCCTTGTGGCGCTTCAATCTCCCTTAGGTTTGAAGTCCATGTCTTAACTGTCGTTCAAGAGTTTTTATCACGTGTAAACAAATAATTTCGGTAACCGTTTGTTTGGGCTGTAGGTACTAGCAACTTTGAATTTTTGACTCAGGAGCCCTCGAAGGGTATTTCCTTGATTGTGAAAACGTGCTACTTATTGTATCCAGGCCTGAACTGACCCGGTGTCAATTAAGCTTGAAACTTGAATGGCGCTTGATACGCTAGGGACAGTTGTCATCTCGGATCTTACGACTTTGTCCGTCGACTTGTGCACGGAGGACCCGCCACCTCTCTCAATTCACAACATCGAAAGGCACTAGACCACTACAGCTACCAATATTGATACTCTTGAGCCAGGATGATGCCAGCTAGTATTCGCTCTCGATACTAGTTCGTGCGCACTGATCCTTCTGGCCCTGGTCGGAGCGCCCCTCTCGCTTCAGTGCTGTCTCTCATCCGCCGTTGATGCACGCCTCGCTACCAGCCTCATCCAGCTCACTGATACTGCGCATGAATCTCAGCGCAACTTTTATATACTTTCTATCCTACGGCTCGCCTCTCATTACGCGATTCTGTCTATGTAGTACGTAGCGACCGGAGTCTCCGACCTCCAAGTTGGATGTACTGCTCACTTTCCCAGCGACTCTTTTCAATTCTTCGTGACCACTGCCAATCCACGACGGTCTTTTCGCATCCAACGCGTACTTTGCCTACTGTCTTCTGTATGTCAGGCCTGGACAGTCAGTCTCTTGATGATCCGTCGCACGCCCTTCTTTGTTCTGGTTCGGAAGGTTTGACTCGGTCTCTGGTTCGTTCTCTGTCCATTCTTTCTGCTAGTATACAGTGATTCAAGTATTTGTTCTAATCAGAGGCTACGACTGTAATTTCCTTCGTTCGACACCGGCATATCAAACGAATCATTTATGCGCTAGGAGGGCAGTTTGGTGTATTGTTGAGTTTTGAAGTCAGAGATCTTACATTTGGACGTAGTGCGGCTATGCCAGGCTGTTATGCTGAGAATTGCACTAATTCTCCCTTTACGTTGACATGTGGTATTAATTTAAGAGGTTATACGGTATATCTGCTCAACGACCTTAGCTCTTCCTGTGTTCTGTTGCTGCTTGCATGTATGTGGAGACTAAGAATTTGGCATCAAAATTAGACACCATCGCTTCTTCCGCGCTATGACCATCCACGCTCATCAACATACATAGGGCGGTGCAGAACATTTCCGGTTTCTGGGGACTCGTGGTGCTGTAAACGACCAAATCCTGGCTTTTCTCTATCTATCTCGTTCCATCCGTCTTGATCCGTTTTCTGGGCCGTATTTATTCCACTCCCGACCTACTCCTTTGATTCGGATTCATTCCTCATTCAATAGCCATCCGCCTATAGATGATTTACCAAACATTCCATACTCTCAATATGATCTTCGTCACAGAACATGGCTGATTGCTTTGAAGGAGGCGACATTTGAGTCTGTGAGACATCTTCCACCTAGCCTCAAAGATGGCTTTCATATTCCCTGAGATGGTCACTGCTAAATGGGTCATCACGGATGAGCGCTATGAGCGAGCGCGACCCTTATCCAAAGTACGTCATTTAATGGTATGTTTGTTACTTTCCCTGGGTTTGCGATATCAATTGTTTCCTGGAAGTGCGACGAGCAAGTTGACGTTGTCGAATGAACGCGCTGATGTCTCTACTCACAGTTTACATACTGCTTACTTTTTCTCAAACTCGATCGAGCTCGCACAGACGTTGCTGAACGCGGAACTATACATCTCAATTATATTATCGGACATGGCCTGCATGACACTACGGATTCGGCCAGTGGGTTGAACTTACGACAAGTACACTGCCGGTGAAGATTTCGGGTAAATGAAAACTGTTTCTGTAACCTAACGTGCCATGGAATCTGCGATGATTAGCTCCTCTGCCCGTTTGTCCCTCGGAACAATCAAACATGGGAATGAGTTGGGACGACTAGGAGATATAGATATAATTAGATCGACGTCCTTTACCCATGAAGGAAAGGTTAACCTGCCTTATGACCGCCCCGGTATAAGAGTAGTTGAGAGGCCCATCTTTGTCGCCTGGCATTCTCTCGATATTAAAAACGGAGAACACGGATGCGACGACGATGTACAACGTCGCTTCCGGGTCGTGGTCCAGGTAAATAGCGTAGACCCCTCCTTCGTCGATGTTCACGAATAACCTGGACAGGAAGGAAAAAGGATAGAAGAGCGAGGAAATCCAGGATGGAGAGAAGGGTGGCCATGGATGTAAGTGTAAGAGGCGCAACAGTGGCTATTAGCAGACGGGCAGACGTGGCATAAAGTATCTCATTTTGTTTTATCTTTTGACCAATGTGGGAGGACCTGGATGACAACTTTCCGTCAACTCGGACTCATGATGGACAAGTGGGGCAAGTTGAAAGCAATTAATTTTTTTTTTCGAATCCATTACCGTGCGCCTCGGGGTACAGAACCCCGCGTAGCACTTACTATACAATATATTCTACTTTAGGTATACTTCTACGTATGCTGCTGTGATGCGATTAATATCAGAAGCCTAGTCATGTGTCTTTCATCCGAAATCCTGGAGCTCTCAAAGAGACGTCAGATATACATTGACGGTAGCCGGAACTGTCCATACAGTATACTAGTCCTAGTCACAGCGTGCAGTGAGCCAATGGTTATTTTTGGAGTTCAGTCGGAGTTCGGGGTTATCCTATTTATAAGTGGAGATAAATGTATATAATTACGTATATCCTATCTCACTCGTCGTCACACGCCACCTGCAACCGCGGCTCAGGACATCGCTTATTCAATTACTATGTCCATGTCCCAGAATTCCCCCGCCACTGCCTCGAGTTCGAGCTACCAATCTATCTTCGACTGTGCTCTAGAGTCCTACAGAAAGAAAACCCAAACCAACCTTCTTTCACATCCTCTACTTGCAAAGCTCGAAACCTCTTATTCTCCCGATGCGATCCTGACCGCGCTCCGAGAACAAATCCCTGGGTTTGATCAGTCTAGGAGTAGAGATGAAGAACTTACAAGGTGGCTCGATCCAACTGTGAACGTGATCTCCTCGTTTTCCGCAACCATCGGCGGAGGCATTAGCCTCGTAGGTCTCAAGAAACTTGAAGAGACTTGTTGACGATCTGTGTTGCTTTGAAAGGCGTACCCACCTGCGGGGGTGATATTCACTGGAATTGGCGTCCTCCTTTCGGTTAGGATCTTCCCCGATTCCTTCTCATGAGCCATCATGACACCAAACTTCCCAGGCGACTACGGCTGTTAGCTCTACTCGGGACACACTGATTGACATCCTTGAACGGATCGAAAATTTCTTCAGAAGACTTGAGGTTTATATCGATGTACCACCGACCGTAGGAATGATCGGGATAATAGTGAAGATAATGTGTGAAGTGCTTTCCGTACTTGCAATTGCGACGAAAGAGATCAAACAGGGGAAAGCGAGTGAGTTGATCCCTGGTAATGGCGCATCTCTACTAGCTTATGATTCTTCAGAAGCATTTCTGACCCGGCTGATTGGGAGGACTGACATCGAGGATGCTCTGCGTCGGCTGGACAAGCTAACACAAGACGAAGTCCGAATGGCTGCTGCACAGGGTTTGAAGGCTACACATGGGGTTGATGACAGGATGAAGGGAATCGATGTCAAAATCGACTCCATCATCGATGGTGTGCCAATCATTTTTCATCCCTCATCGACATTTTCCTAAACCATGTATCCGACCAGGTGGACGACAGATAAGTGAAGAAGAACAACGTTCGTCATTTCCTAACTGCCTCGTCACTGGTTGTAGAAATCTAAATTCCCTAACAGGCAACCAACTCCGGCAGAACCTCGTAAAATGGCTCTCCCCTGCAGATCCATCCATCAACTACAACACCGCAACCAACGCCCATCACGAAGGCACTGCATTGTGGTTCATTCAAAGCGGCACCTTCAACAATTGGAAACAGTCTAGCTCATTATTGTGGATCTACGGAAAACGTACATCCTCCCGCCCTCTGCGCGCTTGCCATTGCTAACAGATATCCTTATCCAAAGCTGGCTCTGGGAAAACTGTTCTTACGTACGTCATTTCCCTTCCTTTTTTGCCCGGGTCTCTAATTTTGTCGATTATCGACCAGCTCTACGATCATTCAGCACATCTGTTGTATCGGTGCCGCAGGGTCAGGACACATGGCCTTCTTCTTTTTCGACTTTAAGGACACTGGCAAGCAGGACCCCCGCGCATTACTATCATCTCTCATCGTCCAACTCAACAATCAGTCTAATTCTCAGAAGTTTCACGACATTCTCCTTTCTTTTCATTCCGCACATCAAGGTGGCACCCAGCAACCCAGTATCGGGGCGCTTACACAATGTCTTGAGAACATGATCTGGGTGGCAGGAGATGCACCGGTCTACCTGATTGTTGACGCACTTGATGAGTGTCCCAATATAGCTGGGATACCATCATCGCGTGATCAGGTGCTGGATGTTGTCGAGAAACTGGTGAAATTGAACATTCCGAATTTGCGCCTATGCGTTACAAGCCGTCCTGAAATTGATATTCGGGCTTCCCTCGAGCCCTTGACATCGACAACCAATCGGATATCTCTCCACGACGAAAGGGGACAAAAGGATGATATCATCGACTTTGTGAGCTCTGTGGTTCATTCTGACAAGAAGATGCGGAGATGGCGGGATGAAGACAAGAAATTGGTCATAGAGACGCTCTCTGAGGGAGCTGATGGAATGTAAAGACTTAGTCTTGTGCACATAATTCTTTCTCATACTTTCCTCAGGTTTCGTTGGGTGTTTTGCCAACTAGAGATTCTTCGCCACTCTCTTCCACCAAGCGTTCGGGGTATTCTCACCGAATTACCTGAAACGTTAGATGAGACGTATGAGCGGATACTACAGGAAATTCCCAAGTCGAACCGAGTTTATGCTCATCGGCTGTTGCAATGTCTTACTGTGGCCGTTCGTCCACTGCGTGTCGAAGAGCTTGCGGAAGTTCTTGCGATCAGGTTCACCGAGGCGCAAGAAGTCCCAACTCTAAATGAAGATCTGCGATGGGAGGATCAAGAACAAGCGGTGCTGTCTGCATGCTCGAGTCTGATCGCCATTGTCGGGGACGGGTTCTTCCGTGTGGTCCAGTTTTCTCATTTCTCGGTCAAAGAATTCCTAACATCGGATCGTCTTTCTGCATCAAAGTTCGATGCTTGCCGCTATCATCATATTCGTCTCGAGCCTGCCCATATGATCATGGCGCAAGCTTGCCTTTGTGTCCTACTCCGCATCGACCGACAGACCACGAAGAATTTTCCTCTGGCAGATTATGCAGCAAAACACTTCCAGAACCATGCAGAGTTTGGGAATGTGTTATCATATGTACAGGATGGGATCGACGATCTCCTTGACGCAGACAAACATCATCTTGCGGCCTGGCTCTGGGCGCGGAGGATAATCAGTCGGGATGAATCCTCTATAGCAGGTCCTTTGTATTATGTGGCGATGTTTGGATTCTGCGGCCTTGTTCAACACCTGATCTCAAGGCATCCAGGGGATGTAATGGCCCAGGGTGGGCTCGGAACTCCGCTGCACGCAGCGCTGGATCAGGGGCACACTGATGTCTCCGAGCTATTACTTGGACACTGCATAGATGTGGATGTCAGGAACGTCCCTGGCCGGACTCCGCTGCATCTAGCAGTGTTCAGTGGGCGCCTCGGAATTACTCGGATGCTGATTGGGCGAGGTGCCAACGTCGATGCGCGGGACAACAATGGCCAGACGCCTCTACATCGATCAGTAGACAACCTGGAAGGAAGGCGGAACAATCACTATTTCGACGTATTACAGGCTTTACTTGACCATGGGGCAGCTACGGATGCGTTGGATAACGACCACGAAACTGCGTTGCATATCGCGTCATCCTGCGGGTGTTCCAGGGCG